>SNQJ01S0010180.1:184751-202469 GCA_010110895.2 Picea sitchensis
TTGTGTAATTGCCTAACTTCATCTCTAAGTTTGGAACTCTGTCTAGACACTCCACTGTGTGGCCATCTGCTACCGCAACATCAAACCCCTCAAACTCCTCTGTCTGAAGTGCGCATCTCGATACTAGTGAAGCATCGATGAAGTTGTGGGTGGTCCCACCATATATTAGGGTGATTTCCCATTTCCCCTAGATAATCCCTCTGATACGAAGGGTATCATACCTGGGAACACCAAAAAGGGTAGCTATGACACCTCCCTTTGTTGGTTTCCTCCTGTTAGCCTGTTCTGACGGTTGTGGGACTACTAGAGGATGGGCTCATGTTGTTGTCGGTGGTCTACGGGGAGGTTGCTCCTCTACTGGTGCTGACTCCTCCTCTGAACTAGTGGATCCATTGTCCTGCTCCTCCTCCTCACTGTCCACGTTGTTTGTTGCTACCTCAATATAATGAATCTCTCCCTTGCCCATGCACCTGTGGCATGGGACCCAAGGATCTTTGCAGCTGAAGAAAATCTTCTTCCTCATAAGCTCTCGCCTAGTCTCATCATCCAACTTCTCCTTTCCCTTCCATTCTCTCTGGAATGGCTTCCTGTCTTGATCCCTCTGGGGCACAAATGGTTTGGAGAAATTTTTAGTCTTTGGCACTAAGTCTGCCAGATCTCGAGTGAAAAGGATGGCATCCTGCAAAGTGGGAGGCATGTATGCCTTCACCCATCCTCTCAAAGGCTCTGTGAGTCCTTCTGTGAATAGAATGATCAGCCTGGGCTCTGATATATCTGTCACTGCCATGGCTACTCGCTGAAACTCTGTGATGAACGCCTCTACTGTGCCAGTTTGTCTCAACTGGGCTAGATCCTTGAAGTGTATCTCAGGATCCTTCCTATCAAACCTGTCCATGACCCTATCTGTAAACTCCCTATAGGAGGTGATGCGACTGTGACCCAATGTCACTAGTCCATGATACCACCACTCATGTGCCTCACCCTCCAAGTGTAAGGTTGTGAAACTGATGGCCTCTGTCTCGGTCATCTAGTTGAGCTTGTAATACGTGTCTAGATTTTGTAGCCAAGATCTAGCAGTGTATTTGGACGATCCGTCGAAATAAGGGATGGTGAGTTTCCCAACTTTTTGGATAAAATCAAGGTTATGCCCCTGCTGTTGTTGTGGTCCTCCCCTCTGCGGCTCTCTGGGACGGTTCCTGAGTCTGAGTTCACAGTACTCGACTAAGCTCATGTCCTGATGGAAGTCACGACCCAATGCTGTGTACTCCCTCTTATACTATGCAATGTCGTCAGCATGAGTGGGTGGCCCCTGTGCTATCGGTGGTGGTGCTGCTAGTGGGGGTGCCCTCTGGAAACTCAAAAATGAGGGTCTAGGAATCCTACTCACAGAGGTGTATGTGCGAGAGGGTGACTGGGGTCTACTTCCTTCTCCCGAGTTCCCTTGTGCTGCATGCAGGACTTGTGTATCTAGGGTGCCCACTCTAGCCAATCTATCAACCACCTGTGCTAAGGACTAAGACATGGTCCATTGACTAGCTAACATATCATTGATAACTTGCATGAAAGCTACCTCTAGATCTACGGGGGCCTTGCCACTACCCTCTGGTCGCTCATATTTGTCTCCTAGTATCCTCTCTGCCTCGCGCTCTGCCCTTCTCTCTGCTTCTCTATGTGCCTCTTCCTCTTCCTTTGAGCTAGGAGGAAAAGGGGGGAAATCATGCCTATGCCTTCTTTCTTGATGCCTGTTGTAAGTGACATATTCGTCACCTACGTGTTCACGGCCCTCTGGGTCTTCTGCTGCACTCAGTGTCTTTAGTCATAGGCTGGCAAGACTAAAGCTCTGATACCACTATAACGTTCCTGACTTGGCTAGTCTAGGAAACGCTGCTAATGTGTTTGTAGGATCAAAGGTTTACAACATATAAATGATCATACAAATAATAAATGTGACAAAGGACTGAAAATTTTGTATTATGATATCTCTGTGGATTACAAAATGGTCGAATGCGGCTAAATAACTGACAATATTCGACTAGATCAACATACAAAGGATCTTAGCCAAAATATAAATAAGCAACTGCCGCTGAATAAAATAACAACACTCAGCTAGATCAAAGACAAAAGGACCTTAGCCGGAATACAAATAAGCAACTAAAAGATAATACCCAGAATATGGGAGCACTGCGGAATCAATGAAGAATGATGGAAGACCTGGATGATCTTCTCGATGACTAGGGTGTGTCTTTCAACACCGAAATCAGCCAACTGGTGTCTTTCTCCTGGAATACACTGAACTATCTCTCCTGAGATGCACCTCTTCTTCTCAATGACAAGTCATAATCTGCATAATGATGAATTAGGTCGCTGACCCTTCTTTTATAGATTTCCAAAACCCTAAATCATGTTGAAACCCTAATTCGTTGTTGATTTCCAAAACCCTAAATCATGTTGAAACCCTAATTTGTTGTTGACTTCCAAAACCCTAAATCATTGTTGAAACCCTAATTCACTGTTGACTTCTATTTTTAGCTCATAATGACTTAAAAGCGTGTTTAACCCTTTTTAGCTCAATGTCACTTTCCAAATATAACACATGTGACTGGAGTGACCTCTAGTAACCCTCTTTACCCCTCTTTGGCCCTGGCTATAGTCTAACGGGGCGGTTTAGACCATTAAGCCTCCTCTTCCGGAGCTCCTATTTGGAAAGGAACATTACAGAGCATGAGCAATATGACTTGAGTGTTGCATCATAGCGTTTCCATCAAAGCCAAAGGGGGATATTGTTGATTAATTGGTTTGACTGTCATTGATGTCAACCCTTGAAGCAATTTCAGTAGTGAATTCTGGTAACCCCAGTAGTATGGTTAAGGGACCCGAGTTTTTTTTAAGTATAAAGGCATGAAGATCCGTGAATATACAAGTAAGACTATTCTAGATGGATAGTACATGTCGTGTTGTTTTCAGTTATATAACTCCTCATGGTTACGGAGTTATGGCTTTGTGAAGTTGAAGAACCCTCATGAGTTATCTAAAATCCTCTAGAAGGTCAAAGAAGTCAATTTATTCTAGAAGCTCCTAAAGAAGTTTACTAGTCAAAGTGGTTGTAACTAGGAGTGAATCATGATTTAATTTGTTGCAAAAAGAAAATGATTAAAAAGAAATTAGTCGCAACTAGAAGTGATGAGTTTACTATTTTTGGATAAAGTGGTTGTAAGTGGACAAAGTGGTTAGAAGTGGGTTAGCCCTAAAAGAAGGAAGTTGGGTAAAGTAGTTAAAAGATAACCCCTAGAGGAAGCTACTTGGAGAGTATAAATAAGAGAGAAAGGGTCTCCTATTAGCACCAATTGAAAACATTGAATATATATTATTTTGTGAAAGGTTTATTGTATGTACTCATTGATATATCTGAAGTTATACAAGTTTGAGGTAGCAAAGAAGGGTTTACGGTGAAATTTTCGGAGTTGCAGAATTTCTGAAAAAACCCTAGTTTTTCAGGTGCACACAGGTTGCAGTGGAGGAAGGAGCGTACATACATGGGTTGTAGTGAAGGAAGGTGTGTACATACACAGGTTGTAGAAGAGGAAGTCGCGTACTATTGGGAAAAGCCATGAAAACTTGAGTAGATGTGGATACTAGGTATTTAGAGTCTGAAAGCAAGTTCCCATGAAGGTCTACAGTGATAAGGTATAGCAGATCTATCTACAAGTTCAAAAGGTATGTCATATTCTTATGTGTAGTTGAATATTGTTGTCTACATGAGATATGGTTATGGGAGATTGAGCATTTTTCCTAGAGAGGTTTTTGGTTGTATGGAACTTACTATATGAGATAGATCTACATAAATACAGTGTTGGTATCTCTGGTATTTATCATTGGTACATCTTGTTGGTTTGAGTGTTGAGGCATATCTTGTATTTCATGGTACATGGTTGAGGGTTTTTGTTGTACATGGTTGAGGGATTTTGATTGTGATATATTGTTGAAGTTGTTGGTTTAGTTTGAGGCTGCATATCAGTGAGGGTTTGATGTTTAGTCCACGTGAGGGATTATTACACATGATTATGATTGTATGCACATGTATGGCACATGACTAGAGAGACATATATGCACATATTTTGAGTGATATTCTTATGATATTGGGTATGACATCTATGTTATCATATCTAATATATTGAGTAGATTATTGGTAAATGTTGTTAGTATATTTGGTATATGTTGGTACAAGTTGTTGGTATATTTGGTATATGTTGGTACAAGTTATTGGTATAGGTTGATTACAGGTTATTGGTACAAGTTGACTACAGTTTATTGGTACATGTTTGTTACAAGTTGTTGGCACAGATTGTTATAGGTTTATAGTGGTATATTTCACAGTGACAGTGTGGCAGTGGTTTCATCAGTTATTTGAAACTTATATTTCAGGGAGTTTGGACAGGGCAAGGATAGGTGGTTGTATCCACCTTTCGGTTGTAGCCGAAGAACAT
Organism: Picea sitchensis; assembly: GCA_010110895.2. Taxonomy (NCBI): domain Eukaryota; kingdom Viridiplantae; phylum Streptophyta; class Pinopsida; order Pinales; family Pinaceae; genus Picea; species Picea sitchensis. The sequence goes on from SNQJ01S0010180.1 coordinate 189,236, forward strand.
AGGGGGTTGTAGCCTCCTTCTATTTATAGCCAAATAATTGGGGAGTTGGAGCTTACCTTAGATTGTAGCCTGAAAATATAGTGGGGTGGAGCCTCCTTCCAGTGGAAGCTGGAAAGCAAAGGAAGTTGGTTCTTCCAATTAAAGTAATTCTTAAAGACATATAAGAAAAAGCATTATGTGGTTTTCTCACGCATTGGGTTTCCATGTAAAAATATTGGTGTATTGTGTATGTGTATGGTTACTCATTATTCATGGTTTATTTATTCTGTACTTGCTGAATGATATTGGTAAATTGATCATAAAGATAAAAAAAAAAAACACTTATATATTATGGTTAAAAAGGATTTAAAAGCTCTATTACCAATTCACCCCCACCTCTCAGTAATCCAACAATAGGCTGCAACATTTTCTTTGTCTTTCATTTTCAAACTCTCGAAATATCTTTTGTGAGTCGACCCCTCTTGAAAAATTAACTTCCATTAGAGTACTAATGTCTCTGGCTGCAGCATTTGATCTAGAAATAGAATATATGGCTGTGAATACAACGTACCTACATAGGGACCTGGAAGAAGAAATCTACATGAAATAACCTCAAGGATTTGTAGTAAAGGGTAAGTAAAAGTTAGTGTGCAAACTGAAAATATCCCTCTACGGTTTAAAGTAATTTCCAAGGATGTGGTACCAGAAGTTCAACACATACATCCTTATTTTGGGATTTGTGAGAAGCAAAGTTGATCACTACATATATTCCAAGGAAGAAGGTGGGTGTTTGATATATGTATCTTTATATGTTGATGGCATGTTGTTGATTGGAAACAACATGGACATAATAAAGGAGGTGAAGAAGCAGTTATCCTCCAAGTTCTACATGAAGGATCTCGGTGTAGCTAACTTCATTCTAGGAATGGATATTAAGAGAGATCGAGCCACTAGAAAGATCTAGTTGAATCAGATGAAGTATATTGAAACATCTCTAAAATGGTTCAACATGTAGGATTGAAAACCAGTGAAGGTGCCAATTCCTGTGGGATCAAGGCTTATTGTTGAACAATTTCCAAAGAAACAGGAAGAAATAGAGGACATGGCATGTGTTCCCTATGCAAGTGTTGTTGGTAGTCTAATGTATGTGATGGTTTGCACTCAAACAGACATTTCCCATGTAGTGGGAGTATTGAGAAGGTATATGTCGACGCCTATAAAGGAGCACTGGACAGTTATCAAGAGAGTATTTAGGTATTTGTGTGGAATGAAGGACTATGTTATATGCTACCAAGGAAGACCTAGAGGTGATAGTGGTAAATTAAATGTACATGGGTTTGTTGACGCTGAATGGGCTGGAGATCTGGATTGATGGAGGTTGACCAGTGGATATGTCTTCAAGATGTTCGATGGAGCAATAAGTTGGATGAGTAAGCGATGGGTAGGCATAGCCTTTTCAACAACAAAAGTTGAATACATGGTGGCCACTCATGGAAGCAAAGAAGTAGTATGGTTGCAAAGGTTGTGTTCGGGAATCGAGTTTGACCAGAGAGCTATGAAGGTAAGTTGCGATAGTCAAAGTGCAATATTTATGGCAAGGAACCATGCTTATCATTCAAAGACTAAGCACATTGATGTAAAATACCATTTCGTAAGACACATGGTGGAAAGTAACAAGGTGCTAATGGAGAAATTAGACATGTTGGAAAACATAGCAAACTCGTTGACCAAGTCTGTGAGTGTTGTGAAGTTCTCTTGGTGCAGAGAGGAAATGGGCATTGTTGACCTGGGTCTGTGAATGAAATTTTAGGAATATCATGTTTCAGCAAAGAAGACAACAAGTGGGGAAATGTTGGGTTGTTATATTATTTGCATTGAAAGTCTAGTCGAGGTGGATCGATAGCAAGTCGAAGGTCGAGGTTAGTTGACAGGGTAAAGTTGAAGTCAAAGTTTGAGGCAATTTGACATGGTAAGGCATCGACAACAAGTCAAAGAGGTCAACCAACATGAAGTCGACAGGCGTACATGTGGTGACTGACTGAAGACTGAATGAAGGCAGACTAATAGTCGACTGGTAATACAAATTGCAGTCGACTATAACAGAATCCCAAGATTCATGAGATTTGTAGCCAATGATCTGCATGGATTTGTAATTGTTTTGGGGTGCCAAGTATTTAGGGATTTTCCTATTGTAAATCCTATAAAGAGGTGTTTTGTAATGCCGTAAAGGCTAATGAATGAATGAATCAATGTCTTTAGAGTAATATTTAAATGTAGGTTGTTGATCGTGTAGATGTAAGTCGAATTAGCTACAAGGTTGTTCTTGTGTAGGTAAGAGGGTATGATGTCGATTATGTCTTAGGTGTGGACCAAGGTTAGACAAGTAACCATTTATTCATATTGAATAAAACAACAAGTGAGAAGAATGCTCAAGGAATGTTGGTTTTCCCAGTTTGAGTTTCCAGGGTAAAATCTCTATGTACTGTGTGATTTTTTTGTCATTTACATTCTTGATTAAATTCTTCTTCTCCTCTATTAGGTTTAGTGTGGAAGTGTTTCTCATTTCCTGACAAGCAAAAGCAGGGAAAAGGCAACCCCAACCCATAGAAAAAAAGGGCAGAGCAAGGATGCACAGCCTCAGGATAACATGTCTAAACCGTAAACAAAGAAGGACAATGGGAAGACAAAGAAAGACATCGATAAGTGGTGCGCATTCCATATGATCCCCTGGAATAACACCATTGAATGTCACTCAAATCATTCATTAGTGTCCGAGGTGAAATCCTATGAATCAGATGTGGGATCTGACTCTGATTCAGAACCAGAAAAAGGGCAACAGATCATTGACATGTAACCCAATGCCACCATTGCTACTACCAAGCTCTAGCCCAGTGAAGCTCATGAACTAGAGGAAGGTGAGAACATATTTCATTCACAGATGTGGGTAAAGGGTACTCTGCTTCACTTCATCGTTGATAGAGGTATCCAGAAGAACCTCATCTCAGCAAAGGTCGTCAAGCAGTTGGCTATGTTGACAACACCACACCCACAGTCGTACACCATCGGATCACTTTGCCAAGGGAGTGATATTTGCATTAGCCAACAGTGTCACCTTCCCTATGGCATCAAGCCCTTCAAAGATGAGGTATTGTGTGATGTCTCCCCCCTTGAAGTTTATGATGTTGTTTTGGGAAAACCTTAATTATGGAAATGTCATGTTGTATATGAGTGTAGGCCTCGTAGTGTTATTCTTACTTTGGACAGGAAATTGTATAGGATATCTGAGGTAGTCCCACCTATTGYTATTTCCTTTATCTCTGCCAATCAATGTAGGAATCGCATCTCTCAAACCGAKAAKTTTGTCTTCTTTGTGTTTCATGCTCACATTGAGTGGAAGGTTGTAGCTACATACATGGCCTTCGCAACAGATCTCTCCATGTAGCAGAATTAAGTGGACAAGGTCACAGAAGAATACAAATATATCTTCTCCCCACCCACTAGGGTACCTCTGCACTCTCAGGTCAAGCACTCAATCGATATGACCCCCCATGTACTGCTACTCAATAGGTCAGTCTATCTCCACTCTCTATCAGAAAATGAGAAAATCAAGCGCCAAGTCCAATAGATGCTTGAAAAGGGGCACATCCAACCAAGTTCATCACCTTGTGGAATACCATGCATGTTGGTGTAGAAGAAAGATGGTACCTGGCAACTATGCATTGATTACTAGGACCTAAATAAAATCATAGTCAAGAACTGATACCCAATCCCCTGAATTAACGATCTCCTTCACCAGCTCAAGGGGCCCAACCTCTGTAAGATTAATCTGAATTTCGACTACCACCAAGTCCCAATAGAGCATATCGATGTATGGAAGACTACCTTCAAGTCCAAAGAAGGTATTTTTGAATGGTTGGTCATGCGCTTTGGCTTGACAAATGCCCCAGCAAATTTCATGAGGATGATGGATGATATCTTATGGCCTTTCACCAATTATGTTTTGGTGGTGTATTTGGATGGCATCCTCATCTTCAGCAAGAGTTGGGAAGAACACTTGTAGCAGGTTTTGTACACTCTACGGCAACACAAGCTATATTCAAATTTGGAAAAATGCTCCTTCGGCATGAACATGGTCCATTACTTAGGCTACATTGTTGATGAGCATGGGGTGCATGTCGATCCATCCAAGATCCAGGTCATCCATGACTAACCAGCCACGACCACACTAACTAAGCTTTAGAGGTTCTTAGGCCTTTCCAATTTCTATCGGAGGTTCATGTTGGGATTCTCCCACATTACATGGGCCCTTAGCCAAGTGACCAGGGGTAGTGGAAAAGAAAATTTTGTGTGGGGCCAGTCACAATAGAAAGCATTTGATGATTTGAGGTAGTTCTTGTGCTCAGCCTCAGTGCTCTCATTACCAGACTTCCAGCAGCCTTTTGAGATTTAGATAGATGCTTCAGACTATGTCATGGGCATAGTTGTTACTCAGCATGGACATCTTGTGTCCTATCATAGTGAGACACTATTAGATATCATCCATAAGTACCCCACTTACGATAAAGAAATATACTCCATTGTACAATCCTACCTCCAATGGAGGCATTACATTCTCGGGAAAGAGACAGTCATTATCATTGATCATAAGCCTTTGCAGTTCATGCAGACACAAGGAAAATTGCATAATGACCGCCATCAGAAGTGGTCCACATACTTGCAATAGTTCCACAAGACATGGAGAACCAACCACGTCATTGACTGCCTCAGTCGACCTCCAGTTACATCACTAACCATGGTGCTACACTCCTATAGACATGAGACCTCTGGATGGCCCCAACTCTATGAGAGAGATCATGACTTCACCATTACCTACCATGTGTTGGGCATAAACATAGTTGTCACTGTTTTTCATCTTCAGGATAGGTTGTTGTTCCATCTTGGTGATATTTTTGTTCCATCAAGTGAGTGTGCATGGAATAGATCAATTCCAATCATATGCGCACATGGGATGAGAGTCTTCCCTATGTTCAGTAAAATTACAACAGAACCATGCATAGATCAATTGACCACATCCCCTTTCAGGTGGGGTTGGGATTTCAACCATTGGTTCCCATGGATGTTGCACTACCCCTTGCATCCACACAGGTAGAATCGTCCCATGCTCAAATTGAAGCCAACAAAACCACCCAGTTCATTGAATGAATCTAGCACATCCACCAACAGATTCAGGATATTTTGCAGAAGTCCAATTCCAAGTACAAGCAGCACCATGATCAACATCGGGTGCCACAAAAGTTTAAGGTGGGAGATAAAGTTTGGTTGTACTTGCAGAAAGAACACCTTACAAGACCCCATTGAAAGATTTGGCCACTCCGTTATGGACCTTACACCATCACTAAGGCTATGGATAAAAATTATTTTGAGCTCAACCTTCCCCCCTTCCTTGGCATGCACCTAGTGTTTAATGTGGACATCCTTYGACCATATTTTCCACCCTTATTGGACACCTCGGAGATAGTAGAGCAGTTGACACTGACARAGATCAACCTTGATTGCATGGAATAGGCATCCACTAATCATATCATGGACACATGGCTCAAGTGCACTCACCAACAGAAGCTTCAACTTTATCGTGTTGTCAAAGCGGGGCAGCTCCTGCACCAAGGCAAGTGATTCACTTGGGGCCAAATTCAGTGGAAATTTCCTCATATGATGGGGGAAGTCAACGCAATGGAGACCATTTATTTCTAATGAGGGAGTATTGAACTAGGTGGATACCATTGGCCACCCATCTCTTCCAACTGGCTCACATTCATTTTTCATCTTGGCAATTTGTTTCTAGCTTTTCAGGTCCTAAACTTTCGGGGGCGTTTTGAGGCCCTAAACAACGTTTTTTGGGCTCGCTATAGTCACATTGTAGACAAAGTTAGAGTGTGATGGAATAATGTGCATTCCTTGGATGGACCTTTCCAATGGGGTGTTGTGCGCCTAAAACGGAGATCGTATGAAAAAGTTATGACCCCAGTAAATTGATGTACCAACTTACCCCATCGTGGCCCACATGACTTTTGGTGCTTCATCTCCTAGAGTTAGGTTTTTGGATGTTTATGGTTTTTTTATTAATTCTTGATGTTATATACCTATGCTTCATTTCGTTCCGCTCATAAATCTAGATCATTGAATCTTGTTCTAAATTTATTTTTTCGATTCACAATGCATCTCCTTGACAAAATCATATTTGGATAGACCACACAAAATGCATTCATGTATTTTTCATTATTTTCACTAGGATTCTTCCATGTTGCATCTATTGGTGGAGTTGTTGGGGTTGTATAACTAGTCATGACTTATTTCCAAATATCAAAATCAAGAGCCATTAAATATGTTCACATACTTATGCTCCAGAAGGCATACTTTGTTTCGTCAAAAAATGAAGCCCTGATTGTGGAGAAACCTTATTGACTTGCCATGTGTGCTCCTGAGATCTACCTTCCAATGGTTAGAATGTTTCCAAAGGAACTGCTCTAATACAAATTGTTTCTCACATGGAGTAGCTCATTAGGAGCTACTCCTAAGGACTCAAACCATCTTGGTATCCAAAGAAGGTATGCATGATATTTACCTTACTCCATAGGTCTCATATCTTGGCCTTCTTCTACATATATGTTTTCCTTTGAAGCTAGACCAGACATGAAATTCTATTGAAACATTATTTGCAAAGATTTGATCCTCTCACAAAATCCATTTTTAAGATTCTAATTATTTGATAGGATCTCAATCACCAAAACGGGACACTTCATTAAAACTAATAAGGACTTGGAAAATTGTATCCTTACAATGGATACAAGATTCAACTTAGTATGGATTCAATATATCTCTAAGTTTCAGATTCATAAGAAAGGAAGGAAAGAAAGAAATGAATGAATCATAATCTAGAAATCCAAACAATAAGATAATATAACAATAATCAAATACAAAATAGTGTAATATCTAAATCTAATAAAAAAATATGAAAAACATATGTTAAATTTCAAGAGAAATGGAAAGAGTGTGTTTGGTGTGTTTGTATGTTGCAATCCTTCAATCCCTTAGTTGTTGTGGTGCAAAAATAGAAACATCTAGAGTCCATATTTTCTCAATTATTCGAATTGTACATGCAATCCCTGATCAACCCTATACACCCATTGCCTTTTTCTATCAAGAAATATTAGGAGGATGGTCACCAAATTTCATGTACCCAATATTATGTAAAGAGTGTGGAATTATATTGAAAGAGGAGAGGCTTTTGTTCATTTACAAATCTCTTATTCATGCTTGGGGTAATTGAAAAAATTACACAAAAAATAAATGGGTAATAATTGACTCTTTACCTTCCAAATACAATGCAAGTGTCAGAATTTGAATATTCAAAGTCAAATTGGAAAAATAAATATGTGGAAGAAATTTTGTCATTTTCTATCATGCTTTGAAATTGAATTATTTGGACCCCTTACGCTCAAAGTTTTTTAATCAAATTTTTAGTGAAGGTATAATAATATTTCCTCTATATCCTCTACACAATTTATACTCTAATTCCAAATATTGGATGTGTACAAGGAAAAATATTGAACCCTTATTTTTGGAAAATTTTGCACGCGGTCTCTAAACCAGGTGCAGCTTGGATGTAGCACTAAACTTGATAAAAATATATATATATTTTTTCAAAATATATAGGAATGTTTTCTTGGAAAGTTGGTTGTCATTGATGTCAACCCTTAGAGTGTTCGAGATACCCTTGAGTTGTGATCAAGATTTATGGTGCGTTAGTTTTCATTGATGTCAACCCTTAGATCATTTGAGATACCCCTGAGTTGTGATTGAGATTGATGGTGATTCAGTTTTCATTGATGTCAACAAGAGTGGTTGATGTCAATAGATGTGATGGGTGTATTTGCAGAAATTTCCAAAGTGGTCCCCTTATGGCGTACCTCTAAGGATGGACCTCACGGGAAGACGCTTTGAAGAAGTCTACAAGAAACCCACAGGTGTGGTTATGGAACCCGAAGTTGATCTAGGAATAAGGACATGAACGACAATGTAAATGTAGATATTACCTTCATAGATGGATATTACTCATCATTTCATTTCCAGTGATAGGTGGTACGCCACGTGGTTCCTCAAGGTTAGGGAGATATGTCCTCATGAAGTTGGAAGCCCCAAAGAATGGTCAAGAAGCCCCTAGTTGGTTACAATTCATTAATGAAAGAGTTAAGTGGTTGTAACAAGAAACCCCTAAAGTAAGTAAAGAGGTTACTTACAAAAAGTATAGATACACCTCAAGGAGTCTCTCATAAGTACATTCACACACACTTTCTATTGAATATCTCTAAGTGAATGAGTGATATGGTTTATCTAGTTATTGGAAAATATGAGGTTGTGAAGGAAGGTCGAAGGGGAAAGTATCATAGTTGCAGTAAATGTGGGTAACCCTAGTTTTTGACGTATATCTAGGTTGTAGGTTAGAAAGGCATGGATGTATGCAGGTTGTAGTGGAAGAAAGCACGAATATCCGCAAGTAGTAGAGGAGCAAGTTGCAGATCTGTGAAAAGGCTTGTGAAAGGTTGAGAAGTGATGCTTGTACCAAGTTGTTGATGTCCATGTTGGTTTAATCATTTGTTATTTGATATAGTAGGGTGTCTAAAGAATTAGAGTTATGTTTATGTGTTAGTTTTCAGGCTTATGCTTATGTTGTTATGGTACATGCTTGAGGCATGTCATGCTACTGATTGTGCATGATACATCTTGGTGATGGTATGATACATTGTTAAAGGCACATCTTTGATACTTGGCATATGGTTTGTTGTATGGTATATGAGTGATATGGCACATGTTTGATGGTATTTCTTGGTACATAGTTTATGGATGTTGTCACATGCTTGAGGTACATCTTGGTCACATGTTGATGGTGTCTCCTTTAGTATCTTTTTGAGGAATTGGTATATGTTTGAGGCACATATTTGGTGCATGGTGTGAGGCATATTATTGGTACATGTATGAGGTGCATGTCTTGGTGATATTGGTGCATGCTACACCTTCGTGATGTTATGGTAGCACATCTTGGCTATATTGGTATCTTGGTATTGTGGCTATCTTAGTTATACTTGAGGTGATATCCTATGACATGATACATGGTTTGGACATGTGTTGGTGCATGATTGATGCATAGTTGATGAACATGTTTGATGAACATGATTTGGTGATGGTTTTTGTATCCATGTGAGTGGATCTGGTTGATGATGGTATATCAGCGACAATGATAGTAACAATAACGGTGGCAGTGATAGTGACAGTGACAATGACAGGATCAGTGATAGGTTGGTTGATGTGATAGTGTCAATGACAATTTGATGTAATAGGTTGACAGTGATAGGTTGATGTGATAGGTTGGATATAGTGACAGTGACGGTGGAAGTGAGTGTGGTAGTGAGAGTTGGTCTACACTTGTATTTCAGGGTAGCAAGATGGGGAAAGGAAAGGGGGTTGTAGCCTCCTTCTGGTTGGTGTCGGAGAACACATGGAGTTGGAGATTCCTTTAGGTTGGAGCCTGAGAATCATGGGATTGTATCCTCCTTTTGGTTGGAGCTAGTGAATTCAAGGAGTTGTAGCTTCCTTCAGGTTGGAGCCTATAAATAAGGGGTCGTAACATCCTTCCGATTGTAGCTAAAGAATTGGGAAGTTGGTGCTTCCAATGCATGTATTCTTGGTAACATATAAGAAATAATTATATGGTTTTCTCCCATTTGGGTTTCCACATAAACTCTGGTGTACTATGTATTTGATGTGATGTTGCTTATGTTTATGTGCTCATGATATCTTGATTGCAATTATAGATGATACATTGATGATATATTGTTGATAAAGTTGAAGTTTATATATCGTGGTTAAAAGTGATAAAAGTTCTCATATTGATTCATCCCCCCCTCTCAGTATTCCAACAATTGGTATCAGACCAGGTCCTTCAAGAAACAGTTTAACCACTGAAAGGAGATCATGGAATACACTAAGATTGGAGCACCAAGGTTTGATGGTCAGAACTATGCCTTTTGGAATAAAAGGATGCAAACCTTTTTACAGGCACATGGATTTGATGTTTGGCAATCAGTAGTAGATGGATGTGCAGAGCCAGCCACTCCCCTAACTGACAAAAATGGAAAGAAACTCAGTGAAAACAATTCAAAGACTAAAGGCACCATTCTAAGCAGTCTAGATGATTTAGTATTTGTCAAAGTTATGCATTGCAAGACCACAAAGGATATTTGGGATAAACTTCAAAATATTTACGAATGACATACCAAAGTCAAGGGAGATAAGATTCAAACCCTTAGAGCTAATTTTGAGCAATTGAATATGAAGGAAGATGAAGACATTGCATCCTACTTTCTATGAGTTGATGAAACAGTGAATACTATTAGAGGACTGGGAAAAGAAGTTGATGAATCCATGGTCATTCAAAAGGTTCTAAGATCTATGTCTATGACATTTGATCCTAAGATATAATCCCTGGAAGAAAGAACAGATCTTGATAGTTTAAGCATGGATGAGCTACACGGAATATTCACAACTTATGAAATGAGGATAGAACAATAGAACCCAGTCACGAAGGAAGTAACGTTAAAAGAATCCAAGAAGACAAAGAAGTAAAAAAGAAAAATTCCAAGCCAAATTGCAGTTATAGCAATGGTTCAGATGAGGATGAAGAAATAGCCAACTTTGTAAGGAAGTTGAAGAAAGGAACCAGCAAGTACAAAGGTATGCTTCCCTTCAAATGTTTTAATTGTAGTAAAATTGATCATTTTGAAAATAAGTGTCCTTATGCTAAGAATTCAGATAATGATGAAGAAGAATATCCCAAGAAAGAAAATAAATATCAAAAGGGAAACAAGAAAAGAGATAAAAGGAAAGACTTCAACAAAAATATCTACTTAAGAGAAGACGGTTCTTCATCTGATCAAGATGATGAAATTGATAGTGACTCGGAGAGAGTACTCTTTATGGCTACGGAAAATAAGAAAAGAACTCTTGAAAGCGGAGAAGAAGGTGTAGCGGATCTTGACGCAGATTAATTAGTGCTTTAACTGAGCTGAAGAAAGAAAGGAAGAAAAAAAAATAGTCAAAGAAGAAAACATCTCCTTGAAAATACAACGTGAAGGAGGAAAGAGAAAGAAAGAAGTAATGCATATCTAGATGATAAAGAAAGAAAAAGAGCGTGAGAATCTTGAAAACGAAATCATGACATTGAGAGTTGAATTCAACAGGCTCAACAAGAACTTGAAAAGTTATCAAGTGTTAGAAAACATTCTCAACAGTCAAAGCCCAGATAGTGACAAATTTGGAAGGTTCAAGCTCCACGATGAAAGCAATAGAACAAAATATTGATGCAGCAGTTCTCAAAGAATGGAATCATAGTCAACAAGAATCAGAAAGGAATGAATACATAAGACCTTCCACATTCATGCAGCATAGAATCTTCAATCATAATGAAGGAAACAATAGAAGAGAATATCATGATCAACTAATGCAGGAATTCAAAAGTACTACACCACAAAGAATAACATCCACTCCCAAGTATGTAAATTTATTTTATGGTCATTGTTTTAATTGTACTAACTTTGAACATAAAGTTGTAGATTGTAGGGCTTATGGAAGAAATGTTCAAGCAATATATGCTTATGTGGATCCACATAATATTGAATGTTACAAATGCCACAAATATAGACACATAGCTAAAAATTGTAGAAGTGTGATAGAGCCTCCCATGAAGGAAAACATTGATATCAGATACAGGAAATTTTGGAAAAGAAAAGAAAAACAAGAAGAGCAGGCGAATGAAGACCATGTCCCAAAGATTGTACTCACAAGATTTACAGCAGCACAAGATCAATGAATTCACGGGCCAAGAGGAAAATTTCAAAATCCAAGAAGAAGATGAAGTCGGAATTCAATAAGAAAATGAAAAGAATGCTAGAATTCAGAAAGAGGATGAAAATGAAAATGATGAATCCACAAATGAAGAGGAATATTACTCCACATCAGAGCAAGTATTTGTGTGATCCATATGGCTTGGATATTCCCAGTAAATATGAATGTTGAATAGGGGGAGTCGGTGCAGTAACTACTACATATCAGAGAACCATCTTTCGAGCAGTCAGATAGAAAAAGTGCAGAGTGATAGATTGATCGATTGAGAAGCAGTGTTCCCATGCAGATATGATAGGAACACCATTGACAAACTTTCCAGGAAAGGATATATTCATTATAGATTCAAGGATGTATTTCAAATCAGTGGACATATTTGATTCATTCTAAGAAATAGGAATATGTGATGATCAGTTACAACAAAGAAGCCTTCATAATATTACAGTGACAGATGGGTCAGCATTGTTGACAATTGAGTAGCAGAGTTATGGACAGCTTATGACATATGGACAAATATGGATTTATGATATCATTGGTAGGTCTAGAAATATATATGACAAAGCATATTTACAATTGGAATCAATGGAATCAGTTGGTCACAAGAAGACAAGCATTCAAAGGCATAATAGAACAGGGAAAGAAAAACCTTCAATACAAGCTATATCATCAGAGGGACATTGTTGAACAGTATATTCATTGATGACTAAACAATGAACATTATAGGATATGAATATTTGAAGTCAATAAATATTGATTGATTTTATATATGTCAGAGAATTACAAGAGGAAACACCAATGGAAATGAAGCACTGAAAGAGAGGAAAGGAAGAGTATGCAGGAAGTCTCATCTTGTTCTTCATCTTGCAAAGAATTCAAGGGGAGAGAAATCATCAGAGAAAGAGTTGGGAAAGAAATATTAGAAGCATGCAGACAGGGGGAGACATACCAACAGTGGGAGTTATCCTTTTTCCCATGATGTCAAATGGAGAGAGAAATAAAGATCATAAGAGTAAGATTCAATCGTATGAAGTCAGAGATTGATTATTCAGAGAAGGTGTACTTTTAGGGAGTCACTCTTTATAGATATCAATTAAAAGAGGAACTTGAAAGAAACATGAGGAGAGAAAAATGTGAAGAGAAAAAACATAAGCATGAAGATAGGGGGAGCAGCCGCAAGGAGAGATACCCTTTGCCATTGATGTCAAAGGGGGAGAGAAACATCAACAGAAAAATTGATGAGGAGTGATGGTCACAGGGGGAGCATGAGTATTGGAGTACGAGTGTTGCCATCAATTTCAAA
>SNQJ01S0010180.1:206971-221611 GCA_010110895.2 Picea sitchensis
AAGAAAGAAGGTTCTTGGCGCATGTGTCCTGAATTCCGCACCCTCAACAAACTCACCATTAAAGACAAATTTCCCATTCATATGATTGATGACCTCTTGGATGAATTGAGTGGCACCCAGTTCTTTATTAAACTTGATCTTCGTTCTAGCTACAACACCAGATCTGTATGAAAGAGGCAGACGTTCCTAAGACTGCCTTTAGAACTCATGAGGGGCACTATGAGTTTTTGGTCATGCCCTTTGGCTTTTGTAATGCCCCCTCCACCTTCCAAATCCTCATGAATCATGTCTTTCACCCTTTTCTCCATCATTTTGTCTTAGTTTTCTTTGATGATATCCTCATTTATAGAAAAACCTGGACAGACCATCTTGCTCATGTGGACCGTGTTCTCCATCTACTTTCTCAGCTCCAACTTTTCCTGAAACAATCTAAATGTGCTTTTGGCGCCTCAGAAGCCGAGTACTTGGGTCATCTTGTTGGCAAGAACGACGTCAGGGTGGATCCTAAAAAGATTGAAGCTATGCAAGACTGGCCTCACCCAAAGACTCTCAAAATATTGCAAGGATTTATGGGCTTAACAGGTTATTATCACAAGTTTGTTAAGAATTATGGAAAGATTGCAGCACCTCTCACCGCACTCATTAAAAATAATTCTTTCACTTGGACTCCAACAGCTACTTAGGGTTTTCAAACCTTAAAGATGGCCATGTGCACCACTCTAGTCCTGGCCCTTCCTGATTTCACCAAGACCTTTGTCTTGTAATGTAATGCTTCAGGGAAAGGTATTGGTGTTGTCCTTATGCAAGAGGGTCGGCCTTTGGAATTTCCTAGCAAACAACTGTCTGAACAAAATTTGGGCAAATCAATCTATGAAAAGGAAATGTTGGTTATTTTGCATGTCGTTGATTTGTGGCGCCCTTATCTATTGGGGCAACGCTTCCAAATTAAGACAGATCATCAAAGCCTCAAGTATTTTCTGGAACAACACATTTCCTCCCCAGAGCAACAAAAATGGGTGACTAAGCTCTATGGATATGATTATGAGATCATTTACAAGAAAGTCAGAGACAATGTGGTGGCGGATGCACTTTCCTGAAAATATGAAGATGAAGGCTCCCTTTTTTCTCTCTCCTTCATTGTACCAGATTGGCTCCAAGACGTTCACCAAGAATGGCTACAAGATCCCAAAAGTTCACTTCTGATACCACAATTGCAGTCCAATTCTCCAGTTTCCCCAAGGTACTCTTTGTTCCATGATGAGCTTCGATACAAAGGCCGTTTGTATTTAAGTAAACAGTCAAAACTTAAATCCACGGTGCTTTCTGAGCTTCATGCTACACCCATAGCTGGACACTCTAGGTTTACCAAAACCTATGACAGGGTCAAACGTTCTTTTTTTCTGGGATGGTATGAAACAAGACATTCGTAATTTTGTGGCCGACTATGATGTGTGTCAACACAACAAGGGTGAAACAGTCAACTCTCCTGGCACACTACAACCGCTTCCAATTCCACTTGCTATTTGGAGGGATATCTCTATGGATTTTATTACAGGTTTAACTAAATCGGGCAATAAATCAGTCATCATAGTGGTAATTGATCGCCTTTCCAAGTATGCTCATTTATGTGCTCTTAAACACCCATTTACAGCATCCACAGTGGCTCAAATTTTCATGGATCAGGTATTCAAGCTTCGCGGCATGCAGCATTCTATTGTTTCTAATCGCGACCCAACTTTCACCAACAATTTTTGGCAAGAACTATTCAAGCTACAAGGCACCCAATTGCATCTCAGAATAGCTTATCATCCCCAGACAGATGGTCAAATGGAAGTTGTCAACAAGTGTTTGGAAACATATTTGAGGTGTTTTGCATCAGAAAAGAAAACTCAGTAGGCTCAATGGTTACCCCTAGATTAATGGTGGTACAACACTAACACTTCATACCATACAACTACCCGCGTGACTCCTTTTGAAGTGGTATATGGACAAAACCCACCGTCAGTTCTCTCATATTTACCAGGTGTCTCGAAGGTCCAGGCAATTAACCAAACGCTTACACTTTGAGAGGCTATTCTCCGTACCCTCAAAGAGAATTTGGTCATGGCCCAAAATCACATGAAGAAACAAGAAGATCAAGGTCTCTCTGAATTTTATTTTGCAGAAGGGGATCAGGTGTTTCTTCGACTTCAACCTTACAATCATACTTCCCTCAAGGTCGACCATTGTCAAAATTTGGTGCCCAAATTTTATGGTCCTTATACAGTTCTCAAGCGTGTGGGATAGGTGGCCTATCAGTTAGCTTTACCTAGTCATTCTAAGCTACATTCTATTTTTCATGTTTCATGCTTGAAGAAGGTGATTGGAACTAAGTGCCAAACTCAAACCAACCTTCCCGAGTTGGACGAAGAAGGTTCCATTTGGCTAGATCCACAAGTAGTTTTGGACCAGCATGAGCGTCGCCTGCATCAGCAAACCATCAAGGAAGTGTTAGTCCAGTAGAAAGATACAACTCCAGCAGATGCCGCTTGGGAACCAGCTACCATTCTGCAGCAATTTTCACATCTCAAACCTTGAGGACAAGGTTGTTTTTAAGGGGGGGGGACATGTTAGGGACCTAACCCCTCACATAGGTAGAACAATGTATTTCAATGTAATAAAGGTCAATATTAATAAGGCCTTGCAATAAAGTAGAATAAGTCGAATGTAAGAAGACCTAATAGAAGCTTCCACTTCTAGAAGGATCTTCCTCTAGATGGTTTTATTGATAGACATATTTAGTATAAATATGAGTCAAGGGTATGAGAACCCTAGCTTGGATATTATTGTAATAGAGCTCTGCTCGACAGGAGGCTTCCCCCTCGAAGAGGCCCATGAACATTGCTTTTAGTAATCTAAGTGCTCTTTCTTGTGTTATTTTGTTATCATTTCAGTACTATTATGGCGTTATTCTAGTTATATTGTTGCTCATCTGCCATTTCTAGCATTTATTTATGTTCTGCATACTTTTTATATCTGTAATATTACAATGTCAATACTATGGAAAGACTAGACATGTGGAGAAAGCATGTTATAAGAAGCAAGATGATTTAGAGGAGAAGGTTAAATGCCTTGAAGGGAACGTATATGTTGTACGGCGACCCACTGATAATTTCACCTTCCAATTTAGAACTTCTTACGCCCTGTTGTCTCATTCTATGCAAAACA
The DNA here is from genome assembly GCA_010110895.2 of Picea sitchensis. Lineage (NCBI taxonomy): Eukaryota > Viridiplantae > Streptophyta > Pinopsida > Pinales > Pinaceae > Picea > Picea sitchensis. The sequence goes on from SNQJ01S0010180.1 coordinate 210,179, forward strand.
AATGGGTAGTCGACTCTGGGTGCACTCATCACATGGATAAGGATGCCTCGTTCACGTGGTTGGATGAAGATAAGTAGAGAAAAATATGTGTTGTTGATGATTTTGATTTGAATATCGTTGGTTGGGGTGATGTTTCTTGTCGACATGGGAAGATCGTCGATATTTGTCATGTGTCAAATATTAGTGTTAATCTATTTTCTATTTCTCAGTTGACACAGACAAGCAAGATTGTGGAATTTTGGCCATATCGGTTCTATGTATGTGATTTGAAGAAAGGAAATTCAATTGTCGTTGATGGGATTCTCGACCCAATGGACCATTTACACAAACTATGTGACACGACTCAACATGGAACTAAACCGACTCCACTTGTTCCTCGCACCAATGAGCGATTTGGATATTTGAACTTCCAAAATCTACACGCACTAGAAACTCAGAACATGGATGTTATTTGACCTAAGGTGTTTCCCCCTGAACGAGTATGTAAGGGATGTGTGCTTGGGAAGCATCATTAGGCACCATTCGACTCTATAAAAGCATGGCAAGCACATAACCTACCGGAACTGGTTCACAGTGATGTATGTTGCATCAATCTACCTTCACTGGTAGGTGCAAGGTATATTTTGACTTTTATTAATGATTTGTCTTGATTTACATAGGTTTACTTTCTGAAGAATAAGAACATTTTCTTTGAAAAGTTCAAGGAGTTTCGAGACTTTCCTAAAAAGCAATGTGGTCGACCCATCAAATTCCTGAGATCGTACAATGGTGGTGAGTATGTAAATTGACCTTCTGAATAATACTTGCTTCGATCTGGTATTGACTAGAAGTGATTGGTTCCTCACACACCTCAATAGAATGGCATCAAAGAACGCAAGAATCAAACATTAGTCAAAATAGCTAGATGTCTTTTACAGGATAAAGATTTGTCTCCTTGCTTCTAGGTGGAAGCAATGTACTATACAAATTATCTGCTCAATTGAATCTCGACTCGAGATGTTTTTTCCATGACTCCAGTTGAATGATGGTTTAGAAAGAATTCTTTAGTCAATCACCTATGTGTCCTTATATGTGTTGTATGGGCTCACATTTTCGATGATTGCAGAAAGAATTTAGATGCAAATAGTCATGCTTGCATCATGATGGGCTACTCTGAAGTGTCAAAATCCTATTGAATGTTTGACCCTATCAAACGCCAAATTATTATCATATGAAATGTACAATTTGATCAGAAGTATTCTAGAATTAAGTTGTTGAATGCCTCCTCTAGACTACTACAATAATTTTCCCTTGATGTTGTCTCTGACTTTAGTTCTCTTGTTCCCTATTTCAGTCCCTTGACTAGATAGTCAAACATTTTTCTTGTTTCAACTAGACCTTCAACCTCTGAGTCGACCAATTTGATGTCCTTCATTTCGACTGGTCCACCTACTGAAGACCTTTTGACTTCTAATTGACCTGCTGAAGTGAACCATAATTCACCTATTTTTGGTTTTCTTGGATGGTCTCCCAAGAAAATTGAATTTGTTGAAGATGATGCTAGAGATTCCTCCTTCGGATGACAGACTCGAAGTCAAAAGAAACATGTCATCATTGTCTTGATAACTCATGTACTTGAAACCTTTTATATTGTTTCCTACTCAGATGTTGAAGTACGAACTAAATGGGAGCATGCCATGCAAACAAATTAATTCTTTTTCAAAGAATCACACTTGGGACTTAGTTCCCTGACCACAAGGAAAGAACATTGTGAAGTGTCAATGGGTCTACCAGACCAAATTTACCTTTGAAGGTGTTGTTGAGTGACATAAAGCATGCTTAGTTGTGAAGGGATTTTCTCAACAAGAAGGAATAACTACATTGAAATCTTTTCCCCTATCGCAAAGATGAACTCTATTCAACTAATTATTTCCCTTGCTACTCATTTTGGATGGAAAACCCATCAAATGGATGTGACGAGAACATTTCTTCATGGAGACTTATCTGAAGAAATTTTCATGGAACAACCACCTAGTTTTGTGACAGATTTAAATTTGGTTTGTCGACTCAAGAAGTCGTTTTATGATTTGAAGTGGTATCCCTGAGCTTGGTATGCTAAGATCGACAGTTTATTTCTTCGACTTAGTTTGAGATGTTGTGAATCTAATCACAGCTTGTATGTACGTGATACCAATGGAGACACTTTGATTGTTGTTGTATATGTAGATGACTTACCCATTACTAGAATTAATAATGATCTCATATTTAGATTGAAGAAACAACTTGTTGACTCCTTTCACATGACAGATCTTGGTACTCTGCATTATTTTTGGGGTCTTCAAGTATCACCACTGTGTGATGGATTTTTCATTTCTCAGTATAAATATGTGATGGATCTGTTGACACATTTTAAGATGGTTGATTGCAAGCCCTGTGCTACTCCTTTTCAGTCTAGGGTCAATCTTACCAAAAACTGTCAAACACTCATAGTCGATGGTACTCTTTACTGACAATCGATCGGCAATATTATTTATCTTACTCTTAGTCAACCTGACATTTCCTTTGATATTAGTGTGGTTTCTCAGTTTATGCAGAACCCTAAAGAAATCCATTGGAAAGTATTCAAATGAATTCTCCATTATCTCAAAGGCACCACTCATTTTGGTATCAAGTAATGTCTAAGTTTAGATTCGTTGGTCGACTTCACCGACTCCAATTGGGTTCGCGACAGTGTTGATCGGAAGTCCAATTTTTGCTATGTGTTTCGTTATAGCAATAGACCATTGGTGTGGTTGTGCAAGAAAAAAAGTTAGTCTCTTTGTCGACTACAGAATCAGAATATCATGGCATTGTTCAAGCAGGTATTGAAGCAGTATAGATTCACCAACTTTTGCGAGAACTTGGCCTTCCCCTTCAAACCTGGAGTACAATCTATTGTGATAACTAGATTTCTATATAGGTTGTTGATAATCATGTTTCCCATAGTGAGATGAATCATGTTGAGCTCCATGCTCACCATTTGAGACAGTTGGTTCATGAGAACATTGTCTCTCTTGAATATTGTAGAATAGATGACCAAGTTGTTGATGTATTCACCAAACCTTTAGTTGAAGCTAGATTTATCAAGCTCTGCATGATGTTTGGGCTTCAAGAAGCTACAATTATAGGGGGGTGTCATAATGACATAATTTCAACTCTTGAAACTCCAGAGACATGTGTTGATGAGGGGGTGTCGTAACATCAAGAATTGATGATTCATCACACATCCCATGGGTTTATTCGGTTGAAAGGTTGACCTACATCTGGATACATTCGATTGGGTGATCGACCAACACACTACACCAGTCGATCGAGTAGTCAACGTGCATGTAAGTCACACAATCGAGCAACAATAAAAGATAGTCAAGCGGTGGATTGTCCAGCCCAGCAATCGACTATGATTTGGACGTGTAGGTCGTTGGGTCAAGAATCTTTGTCAAGTTGACTTGACATCGCAAATTTGGTGGAGTCAACTCTAATAATCAACGGTTACATGTGGACAAGATCTTTCAGATTCTATGGAAGTTGGTTAGATATTGAGATTATAAATAGCAGACCCCTTGGGTCATTTTCATAATGGATATTATGCAATAAATCATGTGGGTCAAAAAGTGAAACATGCATTGTGATTTTCTGATCACAATGAGCTTTTCTTAAGTGTTGTAATGGTGTCTTTAGACACCACCTTCTATCTTCGAAATTTTTTTGTCCCTCTTCGATTATCTACAATACTATGTTTTATGTTTATGTCACGTTTCACCTTATTCCCGAACACTTAATTCTCTTTAGATTGAAGAAATTTTCATTACCTGTTGCAATCATATTATTTCCCTTAATATGTCTACTCTTCCCAAACATCTTATTCCCTTGCATTATTTCAATTTTATACACACCACTCTCACTTTAATCATTCTTCTCAACAACATATAGAACAATATATTTTCCTTTCTCCTCTCTTTGTTCATTCTCTTGCTTTCTCTTCATCTATTTATTTCCCCCTTCAAGGCTAAATAAAAAGCCTCTTGTAACAAATGCATCCTTTCTACACAAATATTCTTTTTAATGAAAAACTTCAAACCTTTTACAAAATTCATTATTTATTCATTATTATCTGTTACAAGAATCTCATATGGCCACTTTACAAAATTTTCAAAATAATTATCTATACATATATTATTTTTATTCAATTTCCCTAATCTATTAAGTATCTTCAAAGCATACTCATAAGTTACAAACTTACATCTTAATTTTCTAATCATATTTTCCCATCATTGGATCTTCACTTTCCATCTTCTTTTCCACCCATATTCAACTATTCCCACTATTTATATGCACAACTTTCAATCTTTCACGGGAAATCTTCACTTTTGGGGGTTCTCAATCTTGTTGCACTCAAAGTACTAGTGAATTTCTTCAAACGATTTCATCAAACGATTTCATCAAATATTTTGGGTCTGAACTTCCAGAAAACTTAGTCATTCCCATTCTTTGCACTTCATCTAGTTATTATATAGGAAATTACTATTCCTCTTTATCTTCATCACTCTTATATCCTTTCACTATTCCTTTATTTGCTAGGTCCATGGCATTAATTGTTTCCATCAATGACATCACCATGGATGTAAGGTTATCGGCATCATCTTCAATTTATATTATATTTTTTCCTCTTTAACCACTCATAGGAAATTATGTTCTTCTTATCATGTTATCTTCTTCAACATGTCCATTCTGAGAAACACTGTTTTTTTCACAAATTTATTCAATCACAAATTCATCTAAACACTCGTCTCAATTTCCAGATATGATCTATCTTTGTGAAAATAGTCCTTGGTAATCCTCACAAATTACCAAGTCCTTTTGTATTTTTTACAAACTCATTCACACCAACAATTTATTTTATTGGACTTGCCTTCACGAAGGCCACTTGTAGCCACTCTCAAAGGACACACAATTACTCCAATAGGAACGCAATCCTACTCTGATACTACTTAATGCAATTCCTAAGGGATTGCGGATCAAATTCACACAGTTAAAAGTAACACAACAACAATATTTTATATCGTTATTGATTCAATGGCCAATTTTCTTAGACCTCTTTACATTCATAGAGACACTCATGGTTCTATAGATCACACACAACCAACAACTACAAAAAACCCAAACCATGTATGGGGTCACTTATCGGGTCTGCCATCTGAACTTTGGACGAATAAGGGTTTCGAAAGTATATGGAATATACTTGGAACATGTTATCCCTAAACTCTACACCAGAATGTTATGGCACAAGAGATAGGGAACCTCAGTTATTGCAATGGTTTTGTAGGTCAAGTTGGGTTTAAAGGTTTTTAAATATTAGATAATCTAGATAAGATAAAAGATAATAGATCTGGTTATACTCTTAATATCAAATTATCAGCAACATTTCACTTGGTCAAAGGCAATCACTCTGATAGATCAGATAAATAGGAAAAGTAGGAGAAATACATGACACAAGCTAACAATTTGTTTACTTCCATAAAGAATATTTTTAGGTTCAAAATAATATTTTGAAACTTGAAACGCGTATTTGAATGCAATCCTTCAAATAGACAATTTAATAGTAAAATTTTCACTGGAAAACTGAAATAGAAAGAAATTAATGCTTTAAAAAAACCTCAATTGCATTCAAATAAGATAGATAAAAATGAGAGACATAGGTAAAAYAGTCTAACCATCAGAATGTTTGATTCATTGAGTGCAAAATGTTGCAGGATTTTAAGCTCTTTACAAATTCCATATCTATATCTTTCTTCAAATTCCAGAAAAACTGACCCCCCCCCTCTCTTGAGTTTTTATTTATAGACAAAGATTAACTCCAGATTTAGATCCCAGATCCCAAAATCTAGTTTCAGTTATAATTGCACATTGATATGCTCCCCTATTAGATAGAAACTATAACTTATTTACATCGAATTGGGAAAATAATAGACCCAAGATTCTAGGTGAGAGATCCTCTATTTTAGGATCAGATCTTTGACTCCTAAAAATACTCTTTGATCTTAACAAAATATGATCCAAAATAACCATCTCAAGGAAAATATGTGGAAGAAATAACCTTTGAATTTTTAGCCTTGATTTAGTCTTTGTACTTCATAAAAAAGATGATCCTTCAAATCTCTTGTAGGGTGCTAGCAAAATTCAGAAATAGAGGTGTTGCGAAAAGTGTTGTCTTTTTGTAGCACAAATCAAAACTAGTAAAAATATGCATTCTGCAAAAATTATGGTACTTTCTTCATACTTGGACAGGGGTTTTCTTCTTATGTTTCTCCTCTTGCAACTTAGTTTTAATTACAATCCATGTTCAGTATAATTTGATGTTTTTCTTCTTGAGCCTCCTTGAAAACTTGCAAAGCTTATGATGTTTTTCCTTTAGCCTTTTCACTTTCTGTTGTAACTTGGAGTTTTGCACTTTGAGTTTGATATTTTGCTCCTTTAGATGTTTGATAATTTTCCCTGAACTCTTAGTTTTATGTTATTTAGAGGTCTCCCCTTCTTCAGCATTATCTCCCCATGACTCTTCTTCAGAAGTTGGTATATTTAGATCATTGTAAATCTTGTGACTTTTGGGAATCTTTTCAAGCTTGTCAACTTCTGTCAATGGCATTATGATAGTATCATTTTCTGCAAGCATAGGTGAAAGGATGATTTCTTCTCAATACTTTGTTCTCAAAACTCAGGCATCAAATGGCTTAGGTTGTGTCTCTTCCTTTTGTTATGTACTTTAAACTGCAAGAGTCATCCTTGGCCTTTTGGTACTTTTTTTCATGGGTAGATCTTTAAGTGTCCTCTTGGTTGTTGCTTCACTATATGTATCACCTGGAGTACCCTTGGAGATGTCATCTTCAATAACAACTGGTTTCCTTGTTTTCAAAGAAGGGTCAAACAAGGCCTTTGCATTTAGCCTAAACTTGTTTGTGGGTCGAGTCTTGAGTCTTCTTGGTGTTCCCATTGTCTAATTCCCTTTATCTTCCTGTTGAGAACTCTTCTTTTTAGTCTTGATTTTCTTTGTGTATGAGTTTTTCTCAACTTCCATGACTGATATTTCTTCCACGGTCTCAATTATATCTCTATCAGGAGGTAAATTTGATTGTTTTTCAATTCTTTTGATTATTTTTCTAGTATACATTTGTTTAATTTAAGGGACACTTTGTTTTTCTAATAATGGTTTCCAATTCCTATCCCAAGGTGTTTTCTTCTTGAAAGTTCAACTTTCTTTTTCTTGACTTGGTTTCCATTGTAGTTGATGGATCCTTTTCTTGTGCCTTTTTAGAACTTATTGATGAGCTGCAAACCTCTTTTGAAAAACCAGTATTCATTACATGAGTTGTTTTATGAGTTTTCTTTTCATGTTCATCAAACCCTAATGAAGACAAAAATTGTTCCCAAGAGGTACGAATTTTGCTTAGTTCTTGTATGACCAGAACCTTAATGAGTCCTTGATGGAACCAGTTGTATGGAGCATTCTTTGGATCAGTTTGTACTGTTTTCCATCTTATTTAGACTTTTCAACAAATAATAAGGTAAGTTCATATTGTTCTCTTCATTCAAATGCATAAGGAATCTCGTGTGATAAAGAGGAATAGTAGTGAACCTACCTTCACACGTTATGTATTTTTGGACCCTTGGTAAAGTGCTCTTCCATTCCTTCTTGAGCCATGTATTCGGGATTCCCTTGCTCCATTTTGGGTTTTAGTGATCCTTGGTGAGAAACCTGTTGTAGAGGTTCCTTAGGATTTCTTGCTTTTTGAACCATCTTTCACCATCGATAGGTAAATTGAAGGCTATAGAAATAGAATGCTCAGAAACCTGGATGATTATGTTCCTAAGCTGAGTTTGGTATCCATCGAAATTCTGTGCAAAGTTCATAGCCACCTCTGTGTGGTAACCTTGAAATGCACTGTAGAATTGGTACCAATGTACATGGACAAATTTCTCTTTGATTTCTGGTATAGCTTCAAAAATCTCTATGTCGTTTGGTTCCAATCAAATGATATGGTCACCTTTGTTGCATCCCATGCTTGCAAAACACAAACCCTAGTCTTTCTTGTGCCACCAAGGGTTTTCTTCTTCACGAATTAGGGCTTTATCATAACCTGTAGATATCAAGTATTTCTTGCATACAGGGATATCAAAAATTTCACCTTCAATAAAAAAACCAAAAAAGGAATTCAAGTTTATGAAATCATGAAGATTAATGGCCCAGATCATGTTGTTTAATAATATCTTGAGTGTTCTAATCGAAATCCTCAAGTACTTCCACGATCTATTCATTATGTTGAACTGAAACATAATCTTTCATAAGATACGATCTCGATCTTATCTTTGGAATGATTTGAGATGAATGCCCAGTCAAGCTCAACTCGGAGATCCTACTTATTGGAACATCTACATGAATTCAATATAAATCCATCTCCAAACACGCAACCTCTAGCATGGTAGTCCTCCTAACTTACCTCCAACCAACTCAGAAGTCACCCAACTGTCAGGAAGCAACCCCTTGATGATTACATGCTGTAGTAATGACCCTACGTGATGGGTATTGTTAGCACTCTATAAATTTTGTCTGGTTGATGGACAAATGACAGAGGTAATTGTTTCAACCTACTTTAGAGCTGAAGCACTAACCTGTTCAACTCAGAGAGAGCTCTCTCGTGTCACTTGATATTTCTTTGATAATCAGTGGCTAGATTTGGTTTGTTTTGCGGGTTTTTTAAAAAGTCACTGGCAAGGAAGGGGAGGAACACTCAGGGCTATGGAGTCAAAATTCTGAAAGTGAACAAAAACAATGATCAGTTGGTAGAACTCTCCAAAGGATAAAGGCTAAACTAGGCGATGAGTCCGAGTTATTCTTGAATTTAAATAGAGTGTAGGAAGATAAAGAAAACAAATAATTGCTTCAAAGCATTACTTGTCCGAATGTTTAGCTTTGTAATTTAGCACTTCTTGTCTGAATGTTTCCTTCTCTTGCTTTAGAGCAGCTAGCTCTACTACTTGTGGATGTTAAATAGGATACATCTTTAGCTTCTTATTCATACCCAGAATTATCTTGTCCTTCTCATCTAAAGAAGCCTTTACTCCATGAGGGCCTTCAGACTCCAATCTTTTGACCTGTGTCTGCCAGGCTTTGTTGGATGCTTTCTCCTATTTCAATCGCCCATCTAGTTTGAGTGCATGTGTTGTAAATATTGAAACTTTCAGACTTAAACTTAGGTAGTCTGAGTATAGAATGTCACTAGCATTTATGTGAAACTTTACTTTGTCTAGGGCACCAATATTATCATAGTGTGTCTTGATTTCGGACACTTTATCATCATCTTCTATTGCTATATTAAACATTTTTCTTTCCACATCTCTGACTGAGAACAAGAACGTCTTGTGTTGAGAGATCTTCTCTACTTCGGGCAATAGGTCTCTTATATCACTATTGGCCATACTTCCTTTTACAACATATTGGTTCATCAAGTCTTCTTTGGATTGATATATTGCCCCAAGTGTCTTGCTAAATATGTGTTTCTTGCTGTTGAAAACCCTTGTACTGCTTTCACTTTGTGGTATGCTTCCTGTACCAGCTTCTTCATTCTTGGTTGCACCTTCCACCATCTCCATGCTCATTTTCTCTTTAGGTTCTTCTTCTTCCAGGTCAACCACTTGAGAGGGTGGTGTAATTTTCATCTTCTTGGGAATATCGTGTTGACTACTGGCACCCAGGGCCTCTAAACTGCTCCTCTTATTATAAACACTCATCTTTGGGGCTTTCACAATCAATCTTGGAGAGGCTTTCTGTGTCTAGATCTGCTGAGGGGAAAACTCTATTGGTTTTATCCGATCGTGCTACAAAGTGAGCTCCATATCTGTACATGTTTCCAGATTAGCTAGTTTATCAAATCCTTCAACATGCTCATGCTCATAGGGGCCCAATTTTCTCATCAACCTTCTCTTTGATATGATCTGATGGGGGTCATATTTCCTTCCTTATAATTATGTAAACACGAATTCATTAAATTTGTCTTGGATTTGAGGCAAACAGGATTTTTTTTTACCACAAAGGGTCCTACTATGAAAGGAAATTTTAAGTTAGATGCTTTGTGTGCTTTCAGAAAGTGCTATGTTTCTAAAATGATCCTTTATCTGATGAAATCTAAAGCAAAAATTCTGGGAGTTAAAAAGAATGGTAAGAGATAAGGTCCTTCTTGATATCCATACACCCATATCACAGTAGATTGTATGAACAACATCCAATCTCCTACTCTGCTCTCTGGATTTGGTTGTAAAAAAAATTTCATTTCTTCCAGAACCCTTGGCAAGTCTGAGTCGAAGATAAGACTGTACACCCTGGACATGATCTTATTGATGAAAATAAGCATGGTGATCCTTTTACATTCAGTTGAGATGAAATCAGTTTCAGGGAATTCGGTCTTGTTTGATTCCAGGAACATCCTCAGCAGGTGCGTGTAGTATTTGAAGTGTCTCAATGAATTGAAATTGACTAGTTGTCGATGTATATTATCAGCGATGAACCTATCAAAACTAATACAGACCGACTGACAAGACTCTGACATAAAAAAGGTTAACATGAACCTAACATGACTTCTATTACGAATTTGTCATTATCTAACCCTAAAACTTGGCTAAGCAGGGAACAAGCCCACTGGACCTCAATGATCATAAATCTCACATTGATAGGTAACAACATACCTTCTGAATGGTGTTCAAGTTTGACAATGGTTTGCAAAAACATGGTTTTTACTTCTGAAGGGAATTCTCTGTAAACTGTGATCATTTTCTCTTTGTCAAAGGGCTCTGACGCTACGGAGGAAGACTCTAATACATTGAGGGTATGTCGAAGTGACGGGCTGTCTATTTCACATAAAACCTCTGACCCTAATTTATTTAAAATAACTCTTTCTTCCCATGAATATTGCTCTGCACACCGGCTTATGAACTCACGAAAAGGGAAGACTACTTCTATGACATAAGGGGTAGTGGAGGCTTGAGCCATTCCGAGAAAGGGGATTTGATTCCAAACATTGTCTAACAAATTCGATCTGGACACAGAAACGGGCGAGACTGTTATCTCTGTGTCGAAAACATCGGAGTCCCTATCAATTAGGGCTTCTTCTATAAAGGCAATGTCCTTTAATTCACAGATAAAATGACAGGATTAGCGTCCATGGTGAAAAATACATGTTAAGCAGCGAAGAAAACCCGAATCTGATCCAACTTTGAGCTTGAGTTTCGAATGGATGGTTTGTGCCAAATTTTGAACGTTTGAATGTTTCAAAGTATCATAAAATAATGTCGAAGATCCTCCTTCTATATGTGCCTATCGACATCGGGGATTGGAGAAAATGGTTTTATGTAGACTTCTTTTCGCCT
>SNQJ01S0010181.1:12690-42321 GCA_010110895.2 Picea sitchensis
GAAATAATGAAGAAGGCCCAAATCCTTCATCTTGAACTCCTTTGCAAGGTCATCCTTGCATGAGTGTATCAACTACTCATCACCAATCAATATTAAATCATCAACATAAAGAACGATGATTAAGAGCTTACCCTCCACCAAAATTTGGTATAGGTTTGCATCCGCTTCACTTTTGGTGAAGCCTAATCCGGTGAAATAACTGTCTATCCGAGTGTACCAAGCACGGGGTGCTTTCTTAAGCCCATACAATTCTCTCTTGAGTCTGCACACATGAGAATCTTTGTCAAAGGTCTCAAAACCTTCTGGTTGTTCAATGTACACTTCTTCCTCAATGATCCCATTGAGGAACGCATTTTTTACATCCATCTGATGAATGCACTAGCCCATCTGCACTGAGAGTTTAAGGATGGATCTTATGGAAGAGTACCTTGTGACAGGTGCAAAGGTCTCATAATAATCTATCCCCTCGATCTGTGAGAAGCCTCGGGCCACAAACCTAGCCTTGTATTTCTCCACACTCCCATCAGCAGCTTGCTTTACCTTGTAGATCCATCTTGAACCTACCACTGATTTGTCGACCAGCCTTGGGACAATTTCCCATGCACTATTTTTGACAATGGAGTCATACTCCTCTACCATATCATCAACCCAAGTGGGATCCTACATTGCTTCCTGAAAGGAAGATGGTTCAGTCACAATACATTTGCTCATGAGAGCCATGTATCCAACAAATCGATCAGGAGACTGTCTCTGTCTGGGCTGTGAAGTAGGGGCTCCTACATTCTGTGCAGCATCTAGTCTCAATCTATTAGCTTCTGTGGTGTGCTTTCTGCCATTTCTGATGGATGAATCTGCTTGAGTGGCTCCCCCACTCCATGAACCCCCTCATGTGGTTGATCCACATCTTGAGACTCATCTTTGGGAACCACCCGTTCCTCTTCTGCATGCAAGTCTAGCTCCCTCTCAAGCGACAATCGCATGGATTTCCCCTCATTGAATTTTATATCCCGTCACATAATAGTCATCTTACTATTCGGAAAATACACACGATAATTTTGGGGTGTTTCTTTGTGCCCCACAAATATCCCAACTTCAGCAGTCAGTTCTAGCTTCCTCCTGGAATCCTTGGTCACATGCACATAAACAGAGGATCCAAAAATTATAAAATGAGAAACATCAGGTTTCTTACCAGTGAAAGATTCTTCAGGTGTACTCATGCCAAGTATTCTATGAGGACAACAGTTCTGCACATAAACCACAGTATTGCATGCTTCTGCACACAAATGCATTGGTAGGTCCTGATCATGCAACATCGCTCTTGTTGCACCCCCGATTGTTCTGTTCTTTCTCTCCACGACCTCATTTTTTTGTGGGTTATGAGGTGCTATGAGTTCTCTTCAACTTACTTCTCTGCTGTAGAAGTATTTGAATTCATTAGAGATGTATTCTCCACCATTATTGCTCCTTAGAGATTTCACTTGCTTCCCTGACTCTTTCTCCACCAATGCTTTAAACTCACAGAACTTTGAGAATGTTTGATTCTTCTTATGCATGAACAATATCCAACATTTACGAGAAAAGTCATAAAACAAAATAACATAATACCTATGTTTTATTGTTGAAGCAACCGAGAATGGTCCACACATGTCTCTGTGAATTCTCTCTAGGATCATCGAAGCACGGTTCTCCTTTTCATGAAAGGTGGATTTTACATACTTCCCCAGGGTGCACCCCTTGCACTGATCTAACTGAGCAAGTGTTCCCCTTGGAAGTCCAGTAGATATTTGTTGCATGATCTTCAAGGCTCCATGATGAAGATGGCCCAATCGCCTGTGCCATAATTCGTCCTCATCTCGGCTCACCACTTTTTCTGCCTTGCCTATCATGGCACCACATCCATCTACCTCCAGCATGTAGAGATTCTTAACTCGAATCCCTATCTTCTTGACTTGACCCGTTGCTTTATGTCATAGGTAGGCTTTTCCACTGCTAAAAACAACATCATAGCCTCTATCCTCCAACATTGCGGCTGAGACCAAGTTTTTCTTCAGACATGGAACATGCATAACATTTTTCAATTGAAATGGTTTACGTGACTCCCTCTGAAAGGTAATGGTACCAATACTAGTCGCACTGTATCGTCCATCGTCGCCCATCTCTATATGCATTCTGAGATATTTCTCCTCCAAGTCAATGAAAGACTCTTTATCTCCCATCATGTGGAATGAAGCACCACTATCCAAATACCACACCGATCCTGATGCACTTGAAGCCATGCATGCGATCAAAGTGAATTCAAGTTCAAATTGTGAGATAAGAGCCTCACCAGTTGCAGCTCCAGCAATCGTCTTGTTCTTTCTCTTCTGCGGACAGTTAGTAGCGAGATGCCCATGTTTGTGACAGTGAAAACACTTCACTTTGGAAAAATCTAGCTTCTTGACTTTAGACTTGGATTTTGAATGGAATTTCTTCCCTTTCCCTTTCCTTGCCTTGGCAGTCAAAGAACAATCCTATTCATATTCACTCTTTGATGAAGATCCATCTCTGGTGTTCCGCCTAAACTCCTCCTGCACTAGATCCAACCATAGTCGTTCCCAATATGGAAAATTTTCCCTTCCATTGACAGAGTCTTGATAACTGTGCCAACTCTTGGGAAGTCCTAGGAGCACCAAGCTCACCAAATCATTAGCAACGAATTTTATTCCCACACTTCCAAGCTCATCCCGACATTGGACAAACTTCATGAGATATTTTGGAATGGTGTCGCCCTTCTCCATCTTGAGCTTCCCGAGTTTATCTTTGAGCACCAATTTCCTATGGTCGCTACTGTTTTGGAACAGATCCATCAAAACCTTCCAAATTTCATGTGGTGTGGTTTTTCCATGGAGACTTGAGACAATGTGGTCTTGTACTCCCTCCAATAGAATCCTCCTCGCCTTTGCCACTTTCTTTTGTCATGCATCAAGATTTGCAGTGTCTGTCGCATCCGTCTTAAGAACATCTTTGTCAATGTAATCCTTCAAGCCATTGTCTTCGAGTACTACTTCCATCCTGTCCTTTCAAGCAATGTAGTTTGAGCTGCCCTCGAGTGCATACTCCAACCTCAAGCCATTGAAAGACATTTTGATCTTGAATCAAATGTCGCACCAAGAAAATCCTGCAAATTCGAACGTTATCCAAAAACTCAACTGCTGCAATTTCTCTTGCCTTGAGAGGTTTGCACCCCACCTAAGAGCATCCTGAGGGAAGTTCGCACCCTACCAGTGTCTAGCCTGCGAACTCTCTGAGGAAGTTCGCACCCTGCTAGTGTATAGCCTGCGAACCTTCTGGGGAAGTTCACACTGTACTTCACTGTGGGGTGAGGGAAGTTCTCACTTCTCCCTTAAGCAGCCTACAATAATATCAATGAAGTTCACACCTCTTCGTTGAGTAGGGTGCGAGAATTTCTGCTTCTAGAAATGAAGTTCGCACCTCTTCTTTGAAGTTCACACCCTGCCAAAGATGGGACCTACGAAAATACTATTTTGTTTTCACCTCACTTCCGTGGCCCCGATACCATATATAAATTTCAATACAATTATATATAGAATCGCTGTGGCCTTCGTGCCACTGTTAAATACAAAATCACTTCTACTATTACTCTTGCAGAAAATTAAACCACGATCACAAAGTGAAATATCAAGAACACATAACACAAAAGTTTTTTCGGGAAAGCGTAAAGCTAAAAACCCCACTATCATATATTATGTATATCATCAATCATGAAACAATCTCATACAAAACTCTAATCCAAGAGCTCTCAGTACAATACAATCGTCTCACACTGTCATACTCAAATCAACAAATACATGTGCCAATTCTCCGTGTCCAGACAACCTGCCTCCTCTGCACAATCCCTACAATTAGAATTCTCACAATGATTCGAATTTCCTAGTTTGCACATGTTCATGAGCATATCCACTACATGTGTGATCAAATCACAACTGATAGCCAAACTGTCCCTTTCACCTGTTATCTCAACTAGGTCTCCAATGGATCTGACATGCATGTAGTTAACCATGGAAAATCTTCAGTTGCATGTGAGTTCATTGATTGTGAATTAATGAATAATTAACTCACTGAACTCTCACTAGTGAAAGTTTAGTTACTACTAGTACAACTGAGCTTAACTCACTTAACTACACTTATAGTTTTGTTACAACTCCAAATCACTTAGTTATAAATGAGATAATAGATTAATATTTATTGTCCAATTTATTTAAGGGAAAAGTAAATTAGACACATGTTTCTTGTTGATTTTTCAACAGGGAGGAAATGTGTTGTTCAAGAAAATACTTGAGGCTTTGATGGTTGGTCTTAATTTGGAAGCATTTCCCCAATATATAACGACGCCACAAATCAACGGCATGTAGAATAGCCAAAATTTCCTTTTCATAGATTGATTTGTCCAAATTTCGTTCAGATAGTTGTTTGCTGGTAAAGGACAAAGGTTGACCCTCTTGCATAAGGACAACGCCAATTCCTTTCCCTGGAGCATCACATTCCAGGAAAAAGGTCTTTGTAAAATTAGGAAGGGCCAAGACTGGAGTGGTGCACATGGCCATATTCAAGGTTTGAAAATCCTGAGCAACTGCTGGGGTCCAAGTGAAATAATTCTTTTTAAGGCGTGTCGTGAGAGGTGCTGTAATCTTTCCATAATTCTTAACAAACTTGCGATAATAACCTGTTAGGCCTAGGAATCCTCACAAACTTTTGAGAGTCTTTGGGTGAGTCTAATCTTTCATAGCTTCAATCTTTTTTGGATCCACCCCGACGTCATTCTTTCCAACAAGATAGCCCAAGTACTCGACGTCTGAGGCACCAAAAGCACATTTAGATTGTTTAAGGAAAAGTTGGAGTTGAGAGAGTATATGGAGAACTCGGTCCACATGAGCAAGGTGGTATGTCCAGGTTTTGTTATAGATGAGGATATCATCAAAGAAAACTAAGACAAAATGACAAATAAAGGGGCGAAAGACATGATTCATGAGGCTTTGGAAGATGGAGGGGGAATTACACAAGCCAAAGGGCATGACCAAAAACTCATAGTTTCCCTCATGAGTTATAAAGGTAGTCTTAGGAATGTCTACCTCTTTCATATGGATCTGGTGGTATCCAGAATGAAGATCAAGTTTAGTAAAGAACTGGGTGCCACTCAATTCATCCAAGAGGTCATCAATGACAGGAATGGAAAATTTTTCTTTAATGGTGAGTTTGTTGAGGGCACGAAAGTCAGGACACATGCGCCAAGAACCTTCTTTATTCAGGACCATGACCATAGGAGAATATTAGGGGCTCGTACTAGGGTGGATAACGCCTACATTAAGCAGTTCTTGAATCATTTTCTCAATTTCATTTTTTTGGGAAAAGGGGTAACAATAGGGATGGATATTGGGAGGGAGGATTCCTGGTATAAGGGGAATGGAATGATCATGAACACCACGGGAAGGTGGGAGTCCCTGGGGAGTGGAAAAGACCACTTGATGTTTAGAGAGGATGGATTGAAGGTCTTGTGGCACAGAGGGTGTCTCAGTTGCCCATATGTCATGGAGTTGGGAAATAACGCCAGAATGACCTTTTTTTAGCAGATTTTCCATGCGATGGGAACTAATGATCTCCGGTGAACCGGCGGTGATGCCTTGGAACTTATATTTTTGTCCCTGTTTGTTGAATTGCATGGTTAATTCCTTGAAATCCATGAGAATGGGACCCAAATTCCTTAGCCAGTCTGCACCCAACACAATGTCACAACCTCCCATGTCGATAAAAAACATATGAGATTTTAGGTGGTAGTCACCAATTTGGAGATGCACATTTTCACAATGCCCTCCACATTTCATGGATCCACCATTGGCAATCATGATTTGGAAATTATTGACTACATGGATATAACAATGAGTTTCTTGGGCAATGTTACAATGAATAAAATTATGGGTACCGCCATTATCAACCAGAATGATGACCTTCCTATGCTTGATGTAACCAATTAGCTTGAGGGTTTGGGGAGCAGAGAAACTAGTGAGAGCATTTAAGGAAATGACTGGTTCTACTTCGGGAGGGTCTGAGGGAGGGGTTATGTCTATGGTTTTAGGTGACTCAGACATAAGGGGAGTTTCAACATCCTATTCCGAAACATCCTCTGAGATGGCCATAAAAATATTTGGTTCCTTACACTTGTGGCCCGGAAAATATTTGTCATCACAATTATAACAAAGGTCTTTGAGTTGGCGTTCAACCATTTCAGGCCTAGTCAATTTTTGGATCTTTAGTGGAGCAGAGGGAGTAGTGGGATTTACTGGTTTGGTGTGAGGAATAAAGGATGGTTTTTGGTTTTGAGAAGATACAACATGTTGTGCTTATTCATCTCTTTTGGTAACCTCCATCCAACTATGAGGCCGAGCCATGAGAACATGGGCACGAATATCATCCTTGAGGCCACTGATAAAACATTCTTCGAAAAAGGCATCATACATGCCCTCTATTCAAAAAGTCAGGTGCTCAAAAGAAGCTATAAAGTCTTCCACTGTTCCAGATTGTTTCAACTTTGTCAAACGTCCTAAATAGTTGGTGTTAGTGTCAAAGTGTTCATAAAGCTCTGCCACAAAGTGTGTCCAAGCAATATACCCTTGACGTTAAGTTTTTCTCCATTGCCGCCATTGCCAACGTTCATGATCTAGATGGAGAACACCATACCAGAGTTTGGCCAAGTCATCTATAATGCTGTATAAAGAGAAATAATGTTCCATTTGGGTTACCCAACCAGTGGGATCCAAGCCATCAAATTTGGTCACATCCACCTTTTATCACCATAACAATTATACTCGAGATCCGAGTTTCAAAATTAGCAAAGGACTAAAGCGATGCAGAGACATGGTGCGATTTGAAATTCTGGGACATATATGGAGGCATGTGGAAAAATATAGCGGAAGCGTGAAGGAAGTAGTCTTACGGACCGTTGATCTTGAAGTAGCCCAGATCAACGATTAATGCCCCTACCGGGTGGTGAAATAACACGGAACATAATTGTGTGACGGTGGACTAAGGAAAACCATGGTGGTTTAAATAATGGATGTGTGGCGCTTGTTGAAATATATCGGGGTGAAAGTCAGTTTTCTTGAAACCATTTTTCCCACAGCTCCAATATCACGTGGTCTAATGTGGAAAATAAAAAACTCGTGGGGGAGGTGACGGATAGTCAAATCACCTCATGTCACTTGTTTAGGTACTTCAGGTTCGTATGATGTCAGGTGAACACCATTGGATAATGAACTCAAAATCTAATCATTTGAAATGGATTGTTCAAGCATGGTAAACCAATGTACCTGGAAGTAATCCTGTCAGTGATTCATGATTGGAACTCAATAACTAACAATTCTCAAGTATGGAGGCATCATCTCATCCATAAGAGAAATAATATCCAATTTGATCGACTCTCTAATTTCTATAGGAACATCTTGTGTCCAAGAAATTGGGATACATGGACAAAACCAATCAAGCCATATCCAGTGAAACAGGTTTTTCAAGTAACATGGCAGGTTCATATACAAGGAAGAAGGAAAGGGAAATTTCACGTATATTAGCAACCAAATTCCATACGGAACCTACTACAGACCTAGAATTAGAAGTCAAGATAAATCCCATCATGAGGGACCTAATCAACAACAGGCACGTGGGAGAAACCTGCAGGCAAGTTGTGAAAAAGAAACAGAACAAACAACAGAAGACAGAAACCATAGTCGAAACGGTTGAAAGCGTTGGGGAGAATCAACCAGTCTGGTTGGACACTATAAAGGAGGAGATCGCCAAGCTAAAATGAATCCTCAGGTGGGAATAATTACATCCCAACAAATTTTGGACAGATGGCAGTCAAAGAAAGGGGACCCAGATATGACAGACATGTTCCTAACGGTCCCTTTAAAATAGGATAACCGTTATTATAAATCATTCATTTTTGTAACTTATCTCTATTTTTAGAATTATGGGGAAGTTTGAAAGTTTTGAATTCTATGAGTAATTCCTCTATACATATATTAACTCGAGGATATATAAAGGACAGAGAAAGGGGAGCCTGCCCTCTGTGCAGGAATACTTTGTAAACTCTGGGGATAGAATGAATATATAAATGCCGAAGAAGATTTTGGATTGTTTATGAAAATATTCTAATTGGTGGTGATATGAGTCTTGTGTTCTTTCATAGTATGTGATTCCTATACTCTTTTATTTCCTTTACACTTTCCTCTGTCTAAATTGGAGAAATAAAGGCCCAAAATTCATTATTTGATGCTCTTGGTTTAAGCAATTTAAACTTTGTATGTTTCTTCCTAGCTTATTCAGAATTCATTTTTGAAATGCTCTGATAAAGTTATATGTTTCCTTTTCCTCTGATTCCATGCAAGTTTTAGATATAAACTCAAACTCATCGCCTCATTTAGCCTTTTCTTCTTGATAGTTTTCATGTTCTGACAATGCATTGTTCATTCAGACTCCATAGCCCAAATGTTATCTTCATTTCTTCAGTTATTTTATAACCCCCCCCCCAAACTGACCAAATATAGGCACCGATTTCCATATATATATTAAGTGACACGAGAGAGCCCTCTCTGAGTTGAGAAGGCTATTGCTCATCTCTAAAGTAGGTTGAAACAATTACCTCTATCGTTTGTCTATTCAACTGGACAAAATTTAAAGAGTGCTAACATTCTAGCGCCACTGGCGGGGACGAAATTGAAAAATTTTCCCTGGGAAAGAATGACATGGTTGAGTTCTTAGGTCTAAGAGCAGTAGACACTTAGGCACATATTGGCTGTATTCCTGCTCTGGCGACTCCACGCATCAAAAAATCAATTTGAAGATGATTCTATTGGTAGAAGAATCTAGAAATTTCAATTTTCACTAGCGACTCCACTCTCAATGCAGAATCCAGATCCCAAAACGTTACTGGCGATTTCACTCAAATTTAAATTGTAGTTCAAAAAATCCACTGGAAGATGAGATACCTTGACATAGGTATGAAAGGGCATCATGGAAGAAAACAGGTACTTAAAATGGGATCTCCTCCAAAGCATTTTACTATTTGTTATAAGTTAGCTCCGCTCCTTCCTTGAACATGCCAAACAATTTTTTCTTTACCTGCTGCATTCCAACGATGAACATGAGAATATTGCAATTGTATATCCCCCTCTTAAAGTTGTACATGCATATCCTCACTGTATCACTGATTTTGATAAAAAAATTCCATCTGGGCCATGTGATGACCATAACCAAGTTGATGAGCCTCATCAAAGCAAAGATGATATTTCACCTCTTGTACTTGATCCAACATCCTCCAAGACTCAACATATATACCAACCCTTAAAATTATCTCAAGTCCTTCATGATTTTCCTCTTGAACACTATAAATACCTACGTGTGTTTGATGGGGAACCTGATGTCATCTTAGCTGAAAAACACATCCAAGGGTTTGAAAATTTTATAGATTTGTTTTAGATTGACCATGATGATGTTTTTATGAGGGCCTTCTCTCAACCCTTGAAAGGAAACACCAAAGACTGGTTTAGACATTTGCATCCAGAAACAATTAGCTCATGGTAGAAATTGAAGAATGTTTTTTTTAAGTTTTGGGGCAAGAAGAAATATTTGGAGCTACAACTTGAAGAGTTTTATGCCTTGGAATGGCAGAGCAATGAAACTATCTCTATATTCAGTAAGAGTTTTTCCAGTATTTACTACAAATTTCCTGAAGAGATTCAACCCACTGAAGTTGTTTCCATGCTCCATTACACAACAACTCTTCATCCAGAATTGTCTTTCCTCCTGATGGAAAGAAGACTGAAGTCCTTACAACAAATGTTTAATGATGCTCAGGATATTCAACACAACATCTAGGAATGTAAACAAATCCAAAATGAGGGGTTGGATGCTCAAGAACATGAAAGTGAATATGAACATAAAATAGTTGATTAGAATCTTGAGCATAGAATTGACAATATCATGGGTCCTCTTGAAGTTTCAAATGTTTATGATTGTGCTAAAAATTATATTCCACTTGTTGAAAGAAGAAGTGTTTTTTTATCTTCTGAGCCATCTCATGATAAGAAGGGGGCTGATTATTTTATGTATTCTTTTGTAGATAGTCAAGAGGATGAGTTTGCAAACCAGTTTGTTGAATAACAAATTGATGTTCCAAGTTTGTTCTTGTTAGATGACGTTGCATATGATGTTGATTTGTCTGTATATGAAAAATATGAGGATGATCATGATGTTGAAGACTTTGTTTTTTAGTAGTACAGTGAGGAGCAAAGTATTAGATCAACTGAAGAGAATTTGCTACCCTTGTGCTTTGCCACATTCAAATTGTTTAAAGAAAATTCTCAGATCATTGTTGAGGCAAATGAATTTGTGTTGATGCAAAGTCACACCAAACCAACGAACCAGATTGACAAGATATTGGAGCACTCTTCTCACATGCTTGATGACCCTATTCTTTGTTTTGAGGAAGATCTTGTCAATTCGGAAATACAGTCATTGATCGAAGACAAAGCTAAAAGTGAGCATGTCCAGAAATCCAAAGAGATGGAAAAATGTACCTATGATGATACGGAAAAAAATGAGGAAGGTTTTGAGTCAGGTAACAGAACCTTGCTATTGTGTTTTCCCTCATTTGAACTATTGAAAGAAAATGTCTGTAGCGTTTCAAATAATAAAACATCGAAGCATGGCGAAGAAAGTAGCGGGCTTACAGATAAAAAATCTCTCCCCTTATGTTTTTCTTCATTTGAATGGTTAAGAGAAGATCATGAGATTTCAAAAATAGGGAGTTCTGACTGTATTCACAGTAGCATTGTTTTACATGAAAAGGTTGTCATCATTGAAGAACACCAACTACACTCACATGCATTGAATGATCATTACTTGGAAGGGTATTTCAATTCATAATTCCAATCCATGCTTAATCATCAGATTAAAGAAGAAGACGATCAAGGAATTTTTGTCGAAGGTATTTTCCTTTCTCCTAGAACTAATGTAGATGTTCAACAATATTACCAGCAAGACAAGGTATTTCAAGGTTGCCTTTATTCCCCTGAAACTGACATAGTGATCCTATTTCTGAACAACCTAGATATAGATGAAGATTTTTAAATTTCACCTATGGAAACTCCGAACAACAAGGAAACCCTTGTGGATGAAGCTTTATGTTCTATATTGATTCCTGAAAAGGAATCATTATTCCATATGATTCATTATCCCAAGACACATTATGTGGAAAAGGTTTACAATCAGAGTCTACCAATAATAGTGGATTACAACGAATCAATGTTTGTACCAGATATGAATATTTTTACACCAGATGATGCTCTCCAGCCATGGTTGCCTTATGACTCAGAAAATCCCTAGTACCATACTTCTCAATAACGCTTTCAGTTTTTTAGAAGTCAAAAAGATGAATCACCTGAAAACAAAAATGCAGTGGAAGGAATGAAACATGACGATTGTTTTGCCCATATTTTAGAAGATCCATTTGCAATCTTATTGGAGGAAATGAACATTCCAAATGTTTTTAATTTTTTGAGATTTGGATTTATGGATGAATTTTTGAATGAATTATCAGTTAACGGGATTTGGAGCAAGCTTGTGCAAAGTAAACAAACAGTGGATAAAATGCTTTCATGGTTTCATTGACATTTTGATTTCACTTGATTGGAAGTTCATTTTAGTAGTTAGAGTAGATAGGAGTGTGTGAATAAGCTTGTTGGTCAAGAAAAAAAAATTAGTTTGGGTTCCCAATAATGTGTACAGTCATATTTTAGTGGTGTATTTAGTGTTCCATATATAGTTGAGAGCAGTTTGAAAAGTCTGGTTTTAATATTTGACATTCATTCTCCAAGACGTGATAAAATACATGCACATTTTTTGAAAGAAGCCCAACAAAGAAGGCACCAGGTCTACAGTTCTTTGCTACCTCACAAGGATAATAACATCCCCAGTTGGAGCCTATGTTATCACCATAACAATCATACTCGAGATTTGAGTTTCAAAATTAGCGAAGGACTAAAGCGGTGTAGAGACATGAAGTGATTTGAAATTCTGGGACATATATGGTGGCATGTGGAAAAATATAGCGGAAGCGCGAAGGAAGCAGTCTTACGGACCGTTGATCTTGAAGTAGCCTGGATCAACGGTTGAGGCCCATATCCGGTGGTGAACTAACACGAAACTTAATTGTGCAAAGGTGGACCGGGGAAAACCATGGTGGTTTTAATAGTGGACGTGTGGTGCTCGTTGAAATATATCGGGGTGAAAAGAAGTTTGCCTGAAACCATTTTTCCCACAACCATGATATCACGTGGTCTAATGTTGTAAATCAACAACTCGTAGGGGAGGTGATGGCTAGTCAAATCACCTTGCATCACTCGTTCAGGTACTTCATGTCCATATGATGTCAGGTGAACGCCATTGGATAACAAACTCAAAAGATAATCATTTGAAATGGATTGGCTGAGCGTGGTAAACCAACGTACCTGCAAGTAATCCTGTCAGTGATTCATGATTGGAACTCAATAACTACTGATTCTCAAGTATGGAGGCATCATCTCATCCATAAGCGAAATAATCTCCAATTTAATTGACTCTCTGATTTCTGTAGGAACATCTTATGTCCACGAAATTGGGATACATGGACAAAACCAATCAATCCATATCCAGTGAAACAAGTTTTTCAAGTAACATGGAAGGCTTATCTACGAGGAAGAAGGAAAGGAAAATTACACATATATTAGCAACTAAATTCCATACGGAACCTACTACAGACCTAGAATTAGAAGTCAGGCTAAATCCCATCATGAGGGACCTAATCATCAATAGGCATGTGGGAGAAACCTACAGGCAAGCTGTGAAAAAGAAACAGAGCAAATGACAGAAGACATAAGCCATAGCCGAAACAGTTGAAAGCGTTGGGGAGAATAAACCAGTCTGGTTGGACACTCTAAAGGAGGAGATCGCCAAGCTGAAATGAATCCTCAAATGGGAATAAGTACATCCCAACAAATTTTGGATAGATGGAGATCAAAGAAAGTGGGCCCAGATATGACAGACTTGTTCCTAACGGCCCCTTTAAAATAGGATAAATGTTAATATAAATCATTCCTTTTTGTAACTTATCTCTATTTTTAGAATTATGGGGAAGTCTGAATGTTTTGAATTCCACGAGTAATTTCTCTATATATATTAACTCGAGGATATAGATAGGATGGAGAAAGGGGAGCCTTCCCTATGTGCAGGAAGACTTTGTAAACTCTGGGGCTAGAATGAATATATAAATGCAGAAGAAGATTTCATACTATTTATGAAAAGATTCTAATTGGCGGTGATATGAGTCTTGTGTTCTTTCATAGTATGTGATTCTTGTACTCTTTTATTTCATTTACACTTTCATCTATCTAAATTGGAGAAATAAAGGCCCAGAATTCATCATTTGATGCTCTTGGTTTAAGCAATTTAAACTTTATATGTTTCTTCCTAGCTTATTCAGAATTCATTTTTGAAATTCTCTGATGAAGTTATATGTTTCCTTTTCCTCTAATGCCATGGAAGTTTCAGATATAAACTCAAACTCATCACCTCATTTATCATTTTCCTCTTGATAGTTTTCATGTTCTGACAATGCATTGTTCATTCCAGACTCCATAGCCCAAATGTTATCTTCATTTCTTCAGTTATTTTATAAACCCCCCCCAAAATAGACCAAATCTAGCCACTGATTTCCATAGTTATATTAAGTGACATGAGAGAGCCCTCTCTTAGTTGAGAAGGCTAGTGCTCATCTCTAAAGTAGGTTGAAATAGTTACCTCTGTCGTTTGTCTATTCAGTCAGACAAAATTTACAGAGTGATAACACCACCCGCGGAAGGCATAGGTCATGCTGACAGTGATGGTGCTGAAAATTATGGGAATGAGAAGAAGTTTAAGCTTCGGTATGTGGAGGTGGGTCAGATAAAGGGTTATCTGCAGGGATATGCAGCTTGGTGCATATCATTTAAACGACAGATTCAAGCTGGGTAGTCATGTCTTGTTTGAGTTCCTCAATTGAGGTGGCGATGGAAGACTGCATGTTTGTATTTAGGGCAGCAACATTGGCACTGAGTTGTTTCACTTCTTGTTGGGTCTTTGTGAAATTAGATTGCAAAGTATTGAATCGGGCTTCCAAATCTTGGCTACGGGTATGGGCCATGATGATGAGGGAACCAAAACGAGGTGGGTGGGGTCAAAAAATTTGCTGAAAAATGATATGTATGAATGTGATAAGGGCGAAGAGATAAATCCAATGGAATAGGTCTCAAATAATGGTGCAAAAGTTTTAGTCTCTCTTTTTTTTTTAAACTCCTGTGGAGTTATACTCCAGTCTTAAGAATACTGTAGTGATGAAATGCCAAAATGCTTAACCGGGAAGACATGTGTAGTTATTTGGCAACTCGAACACAGTTGTGCGACAATAGATCTTGTTTGTTTTAATTTTTTTGTTTCCGTCCCCAAGGGTTAGGTATTCAAGGGTTCTGAATACAAGGGTTTGCCCTGTGCTATAGCTCTCTGATATACGTGTGGGGTATAACAGTAGTACTTGGCCCAATATCTCAAGGCACTAATTAAGGAGGCTAGAACATGCCCTTAGCCATACTACCCGACTATCCAGGTACTAGAGAGTATCTTCCCTAGTGTTGTTCTAGGTGTCACTATAGCAGTCAAGCAGTCAATCGGTTTATCTAAAGAGGGCTTCAGGAAATCTAGGCTGATCCATACACATGTGTTTTCTGATGCGCTACCACTCGAAGGGGTACCAACAAGGGTTACAAGGGTGGCCAATAGATGTGCACTTAAGAATCACTTGTATTTCCTGTGTGTATGAATCCCTCAACCATGGGTTTATGCGCATAACGATAGATCTTTGTGGCTTAAAGATGTCAGAATACGTCTCTACCCTGAAAAAAAAATTAACCCACAATTTTCTTCCAAGGAAAGTTCTCTGATACCAGTTGTAATATTCCAGATATAAAAAGTATGCAGAACAAAAATAAAATACTAGAAATGGAAGATGAACAACAATATAACCAGAATAACACCACAATAATACTGAAATGATAACAAAATAACACCAGAAAGAGCACTTCAATTACTGAGAGCAATGTTCATGGGTCTCTTCGAGAGGGCAACCTCCAGTCGAGCAAAGCTCTATTACAATAATATCCAAGCTAGGGTTCTCATACCCTCGACTCCTATTTATACTAAATATGTCTATCAAGAGAACCATATAGAGGAAGATCCTTCTAGAAGCGAAAGCTTCTATTAGGTCTTCTTACATTCGACTTATTCTACCTTATTGCAAGGCCTTATTAATATTGACCTTTATTACACCGGAATACATTGTTCTATCTATGTAAGGGGTTAGGTCCCTAAAATTCAACCACATCATCACCAGGGATGATTTTAAGGATGGAAATTTATTTTAAAATGTAGAAATGTTGGCGAATATTACTAATCCTTCATATGCCAACTATAAATGTTTGGCGATATTTTTGTAAAAATATTCAAATTTCTAAGGATTTTATATAGTTTGTATAAAATTTTGGTGATTTTCAAGTTAAAATAATTTTATCCTATAGTATTTGGGCGAATCATTTTTAGAAAAGCGAATCTTTTTTTGGGAAAAACCATGGAAAATTAACCCATGAGCGAAATTTATCCCCTAAAATCATCCATGATCATCACTCATTTTGGTGTTCCACAAGCCATTGTAACTGATCATGGTTCACACTTTCAAAACCAAATGATGAGTGAGTTTCATGCCAAGTTGGGTTTTTCCCATGAGAACTCATCCTCGTACTATCCTCAAGCCAATGGACAAGTTGAAGCAATCAACAAGGTTCTTAAAACCATGATTCAAAGTATGGTGGGGGAAAACAAGACATTTTGGAATCTACAACTTTCCTCGACTCTTTGGGATTACCGTACCTCAGTGAAAACTGCTACTGGATTCACTCCTTTCCAGTTGGTATATGGAATAGAAGTTGTTTTACCAATCTAGTGCAAAATTCCCTTGTTGAAACTCAAAGTAGAACTCTTGCCTCACACTTATGCTGAAGAAGAACGCTTCTTATACCTGACCAGGTTGGATGAAAAACGTCGTGATGCCGCTCTCGTTAACGAGACATATCAAAAGTGAATCAAAAATCAATACGAAAAATCCATCCACCCTTGTACTTTTGCAGAAGGAGACCTAGTCCTCGTTTATGACCAAGCTTATGATAAGTTAGGGACATGCAAGTTCGAGTCTTTGTGGCATGGTCCTTACATCGTGAAACATGTTTTACATAGAGGCTCCTACGAATTAGTTGACTACGACGGAATCTCCCTGGGTGAGCCCCGAAACAAGCTTTACCTTAAGAAGTACTATGCATAGGACATCTAGCATGTGTACTTTGTACACTATTGTATTTTTAGTTTGGTGTGTCTTTTTCTCTTGAGTGCACACTTTTTTTTCCTTAGCCGCTTATACTTTGTCTTGTGTTTTCATGTGCAGATGACATCTTCCTTTCCTATCTTTGTCGGGTTTGAGGATGGCGATAGTCGAAAGACCCAGAACATTGCTTCTACAGCTTGGGTCATTTACCACTCTTATGATTTGGTGAGTTCAAAAGGTCTTTTCTTAGGGTCGACAACTAAAAACATGGTAGAATATCATGTTGTCATCGGACTTTTAACCGAAGCCTCTTCCCTAGGTATTTATCGTATGATCATTAACATAGACTCTCAACTCGTGGTTTGTCAACTTAATCAAATACACGCCATTCGTAATCCTATCCTATTGCGTCTCCAGCTATGAGTTCATCGTTTTGAAAGAATGTTCGACTTTATCGAATACAGACACGTACCAAGAGAGCTCAATACAACTTTAGATTCGTTAGCCAATTACATCATGGATCGATATCTCACACATAGATGAAATATTATAAAGGAAATAAATCATACATCGCATGCAAATTAAATGCATCAGATATAAGACATTAATATTTGCAAACATCATTTGGCACTATAAAAACTCGGATATGTATATATATATACTGCGGAATTGTTCAGTTACATAAAAAAGTACATATAAGAGCAACTTTTCTTGGGTCCTCATGCCCATAACATTGTCACACAGACTATACAAAAAGAACATCAAGAAGGTCCTAATCCTCACCCATCATGTTGTTCTCTAAGTAGTACACTACCGCACATGCCACTCATCTCAGTAAGGAGTTAAGACTCTCAGGGACTCCCACTGTATGTCTCTGTAAATGTAAGGGAACATCTTGCCTCCTAAGAGGAGGGACACCCATCGTGAGTACTTGGAGGTTTCTTTCAACCTCCCAGAGACACCTAGCCACTGCCTCATGCTCCGCTACTATCTGAGCATCTCCACGATGCCCCAGTGTCGGTATCTCTGTCGGATGTGATGCTCCCCCGTCTGCACGATGAAACGATACGCCTGTTAAAAAATCTTCTAAGTACATATAAAAATAATATAAACTTTAAAATAAAAAAAAACTTGACAAGATTGTTTTGGTTTCTTACCTGACGCATCCCAATCCACTCCATCTGGAAGAACCAGGTCCATACTACCCTGGAAGTCCACCCCGACATATAGGAAATCCTCTATAACGATCAGCTGGCATCTCAACCAAGCAAAAAAGTTGCATGTAAATCTGAACTCTGACTCCGTTCCCAGCCTCGGAGACAAACTCTTCCAGAGCTCCACACGTGGTTCACCCACTGGTCGTACTACTAATGCAATATGTGGTTGCATCTAAGGAATGCATTCTAGGAAGAACAAAACCAGAAACAAACCATATCCAAACTGCTTTTGTTGCCCCATCCGGCATCTCTAAATCTGCTCCTTCATGTTCTGAAGGAATCCTGCACTCCAGTTGAACACAGTTGGCTCTAAACATTGCAGACCATAAGCCATCTGTGATCTCGAAACTAAATATGAGCTCGTACTCCCTACTAAACTCGTGATGGAAAATATAATAGATCGAAGAGTTAGATCTATGACATCTCTTATCCCAATTCTACCTCCCACCAATCTCGATCCTGGGACACAATGATTTGCCAAGTAATCTTCTACAGGCACATGAAGTTCTCTTTGTCCAAATAAAGTAACAGAGGCCCCTCTCTTTGAGAGTCCGGTCAGGAAATACACATCCTCCAACTCAATGGTAAGAAATTGTGTCCCAATTTGGAACCCCTGCTCCGCAGTGTTCCACAACCCGATCCTGTACTCGAGAAGTCCTTCTTCATCTTTTGCATCTTAAAGAACATGAGGAGACTGTTGAAACAGACCTTGAATTTTTGATCTTAAGGATGAAAAATTTTGTATCTTTGAGTCTTTGCATTTTATAAATTTCCTAAAGCAAAAAATTTCATCTCCGACAAATTCGCGATGCCTTTATGGTTCATTTTTAGACAAAGAATGATAAAAATCTAAATGAACATAAGTTTCTAACACTTTTTCAAACAACCTTTTGAATGAGTAATATTTTAAAACTTAAGAAATTTTAATTTACATCGGGATATAGGGATTCGGAGTTTTGAATGAACAAATGTTCAATGCAAATTGAATAACGAAATCCCAATTCCTGATTTCCCGATACATTAATCCTTAATTAAAACATCATTTACTTAAATCAGAATTTAAAAGAGTTTAAACTTTAAGTTAATCTCATTGCAAAATCGGGATTCGCGATTTTGTGAGAACAAAGAAACTTGTCATCGTATTTTCCGATTTCCCAATTTCGTGATACAATTAATCATTAAGTAAAGTTTGAAATTAATCTAATTACTGTTAAGAATGATTAAGAGTAAATAATCATATCAGGATATCAGGATTCACGGTTTTGTGAGCAACAGTTTTCATGTCATTGGATTTCCTGATTTCCCGATCCCCGATTTCCCGATTAATGAAATCTCGAAAAGGTTAAATCTGGATTAATTAAGATAATAAAAATGTTTTAACGTAAATAATACATCGCGATTTCGGCAATTGGGGTTCTTCGATGACTTGTTTCCTTGGCATCAAAAGTTCCGAAACTCCGATAAGAATGTTTTCAAATTTAAATCAAAATTAATGCTAATTAATCATTCTTAGAAACAAGGTTTAAGGCTTAAACTTTTGATAAATGATCTTTAATACGGTAATTATCCAATTTGGTAAGTTTCTAATATATTCGAAAATACCGAGATAGCTCAAGTACAAACATTAAATGCATATATTCGGGGATATCTTTTGCATTAAGAGCCTTAAATTCATAACAGAGGTACAAATCTCGATGATTTTATGATATATTCGAAGTAAATTTTGAAACGTTTACATTATCATTTCGAAGCTAAATTCCGCTCTGTTACAGGTTTTCGAGTGAACACAGAGCTCTGGCACCCAAAAAGGCTTCGAAGAAAAATGAAGAGCAACCAGAAGGTGATATTATTTCAGACACTACAACATCTGGGGTACACTCTGTCAAGTCATGGAATGGAATTGCCGAAATACTAGAAGAGGAGCTAAAATATGCGGCCACTGATTTGGATAATCACCTCCGAGATATCACCGAGACCGAGCTTCATAAGGTTGTTGTGCGCCCGAGACTTGTTTCATATACCGATATGATCGCTTGGGCACTGGATAAAGTAGATGTCCCGACCAGAAGTATTATGAACGAACAAGGAGCTGTCATCGGCTCATTCAGGCCTGAACATATCCAAGTAATGTATAAGATCTCGCCCAATTATAGACACACTTATAATACTGAGTTTGTAGCTGAATTTCAAAGAAAAGAGTGCATTGAAGGTGGCCAAACATACCCTGACATGATAAAAGGATGGGCCAGAGATGAAAACAAGTTTAGGGCTGATATACATGGAATTTATGCCACAACTTCTTTAAACGAATATATGGTGTATGTAGAAATGATGTTATGTAGACTCTTTGGAAGAAAGGATCCTTTTCACATTAATGCAGACTGGACACCTTTCTTATAAGAAGTTTCAGAGGGACGCAGTTTCAATTGGCACAAAATTTTATCAGACAACATCACTTCAGAGGTTATGAATTACAAAACAGCTAGGTCAAAAGGACACCCAATGGCCTTTTATATGTCAGCTTATATCATGGATGCCATTTGTTTTATGACTCCTTTCCCATTAATGAATTGGAGTTGGAATGCCTCTTGCCCAGAACCTGTCCATAAGTACCACTCAGCTCTGTGGGAAGAAAATAAAAAAAATGCTTTTTATGAGGTTTGTCATTATGTAATTATTCCATTGCATAAAATATTCTTTGGTTGCGAACCTCCTCGTATTTCACATACCATCATAGAGAATCTCAATTCAGTTGTTGATTGGTTCATTGAAGAAAATTTCTCCTATGTTAGGGTTTATGGCTGTTCTATTCCACCTCATGCACTCCCAAAAATATTACCAGACAGGTTAATATGCAGAGAAGTGGCTTATCAGCTAGTAAATGGTGGTATTGGGCTAGAATTAAAAGCTCAGCAGAAAAAGGCATGGCCATCTTTTCCTGTTTATCTAGAAAAATTTGTTTTATTAAACATAGGCCATTCCAAGGCAGAAGCCGAATCGATGAATGAAGTGAAATTAGCAAATATAGAGCACAGGAAAAACGACCCATACCAAATAATCAGTCGACATTTCACACAATGTGGTTTGAAAGCATATGAACATGAAGTTTCAGTTTATGATGATGTTTTTAGAAATGCTAAATCTTATGAGGAAGTTCAGAGCAGAGTGAAAACCTTGTCACCTGATGCACAGGTGGGGTTTGCATCTTTTCAAAGAAATAGACGACAATGTCTACCAAAGATTTTACAAGGCGAAATGTCAACATCAGCGCAAGAGAAAGAAACAACTCCTCCGGGGTTTGAAACCATCATTCAGTATAATTCAAGGGACAAAAATAAATTGAAAGATTCTTAAATACCTTCTCAGAATACAGAAGGTTCTCAGACCAAAGAAACTGAGACAGAAAAGGGAAAAGGAATAGAAACAAGTCCAATAATTCTAGATGATATTCCAGAAAATGTTGGAGGAACAATTTCAAAGGAACTTGGCAGTCCCATTACATCATTGACACCATTGCAGGCTACTTTCGGAACCCCTCATGAAGGAGTTCTATACGTAAGTGACTTAGAGCCAATTAGCAGAGATGAAATCTCTTCATCTGATTATTTTTTCAGTAAAAAACGAAGAGCTGTCTTGAAACAGGAATTACATCCTGTAGGAGAAAGAACGATCAAAAAACATAAAATTATCATTGATGGAAAGAAGCTAAATGAAGGAGAATTTGCTACAGAGCTAGCAGGGACTATGGGTGCTATAGCATCAGCCAACATGTATTCTGTAGGAAATCTAATCACTATGCTAGAGCAAAAAGATCGGGAAATAATGCAGATGCAGGACAGATTAAAGGAAAATGAAAAAATTATTGGCTGGGGAATACAAAAAGGTCTAGAACAGGCTAGACTCAAAGACATCCAAGAAATCCAAATGTTAAATGAAAATTTGGATGAGGCAAAAAACATGATACAGGTTACTCAAGAACAAGTGCAAAAGCTGGGCAATGAAAATAAATCTCTGCAAGATAAAATCATTTCAATTACTAATCAAGTGATTGAAATAGAACCTTTCAAGATTAAAGCATTAGATATATATGCAAACATTGAGGAAGAACAACAGAAAATATTCTGTAATCTGGAAATCATCCAGAATTATTTTCAAGAATCTAATAGGTCTATGGAAAAGGTAGTGCAGAAAGAAAGAGAAGCTAAAGCAGCAAGGAATTCTTTTCAAAAGATAATAACTTCTTTACAAAAAGAAGAAACTGGAAAATCACAAAAATTATCCATTTCAAAGCAGTTAAAAGGAGATATAATGATTAAATTTTGGGAAACAAAATTGGAAGGATATAAAAGAATTACGAAAGGGGTTAATGAATATTGTCAAAAGATCTTCAATTTTATTGAAAAAGATTCAGTACATATCGGGACAGATGGTTTTTCCGAGTTGTTAGGAGAAATTGACATTACCAGGCATCAGCTGAAAACAAAAGAAGAACTCAAAGAAAAGAAAGCGAACATCTCAAATATTAAAGTGATCAACATTGCAGAAATTGATAAATGGATGATAGCTTCAAGTTCAAAGTTGGAAAAAGTTAAGTTCACAGAGAAAACAATTGCAAGCCAGTTGCCAGGCCTACAAAAAAGTTTCTTCTCTTTTGAAGCAAATGAAGTACCTGAGGCTTCTAAGGTCTTGGTAAACTTTCTAGGAAAATATGTTCAAGAGGTTGAAGCAGATAAAGAAAGTTCTTCAACTCAAAGTTAAAACTTTGTAAATATTTTTATTTTTAGAATTTCGAAATAAATTGTAAACGGTTGACATTAGTTTATGGAACCGTAATATTAGGAAGTTGGTTAGTTACCAACGAAAGACTTTGATAGAAATGTATAAATATAATTCCGAAAGGAAGAAAAGGGGCTTCAGAAATTTTGGAGAAAGCCAATTTTTGTATTATCAGCTTTGAAGTTTATCGGAATATAAACCGCAAACAAGATTCTGGATCCTCCAATTTTGTGACTATGTTCTTTCCCCTATTTATCATGTTTTGTTAAATATTCCTCTTAATGTGCGTTTCTAACAAGTGAATCAATTTGAAGTTATATTCATTGTTGTTTATTGTTTTAGATTGGTTTGGATGTTGAATGTTTTACAGTCTTTCCTCTGAAATTACTTTAGTGATTTTAAGACCTGTAAACCTTTTGTTCCTTAATACTCAATTCTGTTAGAAATATTGTTTTTCTTTCATCATTTTTAATTGAAATATAAGATTCTTTCTAGATAAAAGCCTTATATTTCTCTGTTCTGTGTTTCATCATTTACAATTTCAAAAGTGTTACAAAACCAAGAAACGACCTTGATTGTGTCTTTACATTACTGTTTTAAATTTTAAAGTTGTTCTCATTAATACCATCTCTGAAAATCTGAAGTAACCAATTGATTAAAAACCCATTTATAAACCTATAAAACCCTAACACCCATGACAGTTCCTAACGGCAGACAACCTAACGTAGAACCTGGTCTTCATGATCAAACAAGCATTGCCCTAAACTTATTTAACACTATTATGCAAACAACAACCAATAGGGCTGAGTTAGAAATATCGTGGGCTGCTATTGAACGTGACATTAGCATTTAAGAGAAACGGGAAGCAAGACAGAGACAGTTGAGAAACTGAATCTGATCTAGTCTTTCTTTGTTTCTTTGTTTTAAAGTCTTATTATAAAAATATTTATTCGGATGCCTTGACGGTATGTTTTATAACCTTGAAACATAAACTCAGGAACAACATCTTTTTGGCGCCGTTGCGGGGGAACGAAGTAACGAATTATTTCCCTGGGAAGAATGACATTGACACTTTTTGTCCTTGATATTGAACAAGAACAGAAAACTTTCTAAAGCTAAATATATTTCACTTGGCGACTCCATATTAAATAAACTGGCTAGTAGCCGTAAGAACACTAGAAAAAACCCGGATAGCAAACAGGCCTTGCCAGTCTCTAATCCGGAAAAAATCTTAAAATCAAGAAAATCAATTAAACAAATCCTGTTATCAAATTATTCTACAGATCAACCTAATTTTACACAATCAAATTCTTTGGAAACCTTTGAAAGATCACTTTCACTTCCACCTTCTTTTGATACTTTTTCTTTTCCTGAAGTTTCGTCTCCTGTCTTCCAAGAGTCTTCTCCACACACTGTCCCAACTTCAGTTCCAAACCTAACCATGGCGGGACAAGGAGGTGGAGGAGGTGCTGGAGGTGGAGGAGGTGGTCAAGTACCAGTTCCCAGGATTTTTGCCAAAGTGGCTGCTAGATATGCTCCCCTAGTTCTTCCTGCTCCTCTTCATGATCTCCTTGAGAACTATATGAAGAGCCTCCCAAAATTTACAGGGGAGGGTGATTTGACTGCACAAGAACATATCAATTTCTTCGATCAATCTGTAGACATACTTGGGATAGAACATGAAGATGTTTATTCCAGATTACTTGTTCAAACTTTTGAAGGACAGGTGAGAACTTGGTTTCGATCCTTACCAGCTGGATCATTAGGATCCTATGAAGAGATTGAGAGTGCGTTTATCAGACAATGGGGTGAGAGAAAAGATCACCTCTACTACCTAACCGAATTCAGATCCCTAAAAAAGAAAAACTCTGAGTCAGTGTTAGAATTCACACAAAGGTTTAATAAATTATATAATAAAATTCCAGCTGAAGTTAAACCTTCACAACCTGCAACCAAAGTAACTTATGCTGGTGCTTTTGATCCTGACTTTGCTTTACTATTGAGGGAGAGAAGATCATTAGATCTCTCTAAAATGCAAGATGATGCAGTTGAAATCGAATCCAATATGATGGCATCAGGTAAGCTTAAAGCAAAGACTGAAAATGTGCATAAAGAAAATAAAAAATTTAAAGATCAAGGTGGACCTTCAGGGTCAGGAAAATCTTCTGGAGATAGAATAGATGAAATGGCTAGGATCATTCAACAACTCTCAAATAAAATTTCGAAAATGGAGTTAGAAAAACCTAGAAGAGACAATTTTCCTAGAAAAGATTTTCGGAAAAATCCCGAACCTCAGGGACCACATAAAACAATAAAAAATGAAGATCAAAAAATTCAAGCACCTTTTAAAAGTGAAGATTATATTGGAGAAGAAGATTTTGGGGATTTTGAAGAATTGGATGAAGATATTAGTAATCTTGGTGATGATAATAGGTATCCTTATTTATCTAGACAGGATTATGAAACATCTTTGATTAAAGAAAGTAAATCAAAAGATAAAGTTAGCAATAATGCCACTGATGATCATACATATCAAAGTGTTGCAGATGACATTATTGCTGATTTGTAGGAAAAATATAATCTGAGACCGAGAAATAAAAATATCCCTAATGTTCAAACAAAAAAGGTTTTGCTGAGAAATGATACTGATGAGGAAAATCCAAAAGTTGCAGATAAACAGTCTGCAAAAAGAAATGCAACTGATAACCCTGTATAGTTAGAACCAGTAGGAACTACACCTATAAATAAACAAACTCCGATAAAAGAAAATAAGGTTACATCACAACGTAAAACTGAGAAAAAGGTTATGGAAGCCCCACACATTGAGAATGACAAGGCCCTAGGCAATTTTAACTTGGAAAACGAAATAAGCAAGATCAAGATTCCTATCCCCCTTGTCGAATTAGCTAAAAATCCAGTATACCGAAAACAAATACCCAAAATGATTAATTTTTCTGAAAAGGAAAGTCAGGGTGACACAATTAACTTAGAATATGATAAACCTATCATTGTGTTCGGTCCACACGCCGAAGGGGCAAAAGATACAGTAGCTCCTTTTTATATCACACTTACTATTTTTGATCACCTTTTACACAATTGTATGTTGGATTCTAGAGCTTCACATAATGTCATGCCTAAAGCAATAATGGATAAACTTGGTCTCGAAGTCACTAGACCCTATGGTGGTTTGTATTCTTTTGATTCTAGGAGAGTTAAATGCATAGGGATGATTAAAGACCTAGTGGTTAACTTAGCCCAGATACCATCTAAAAGCATCCTTATGGATGTGGTAGTTGCAGATATTCCCCCAAAATATGGAATGCTACTATCTAGATCATGGGGTGTTAAGCTTGGAGGATCCATCCAGTTAGATATGACATACGCTACGATCCCTATTTTCGGAGGACAATTCACTCATCTATACAGGGAAACTCGGATGGCGTTCACTGTGAGTGACCCAAAAAATCCTAAAAATAATCCTGTGTATATTGCAGACCAAGATTTAGGGAACTGTATATTATCGTTAGATGATGATTTTGAGATAGATGTAGATGATAAAGATATAGAAGAAAAAATTCAAAAAAATGAAATAAAAGAAAATGTATATAATACTGGTACATGGAAAATGTTTTTTGATGGTGCTTCCTCCTATCTTGGAGCTAGGGCTGGAGTGATCCTTATGGCCCCTGATGATCAATTTGTGATCCCTTTTTCTTATAGGCTCTAGTGGTATATAGACTGTACAAATAATGTATGTGAATATGAGGCTTTAGTACTTGGTTTAGAAGCTGCAAGAAAAATGAAAATTAAAAATATTGAAGTCTTCGGTGATGCTGAATTAATCATAAAGCAAGTAAATCGAAAATATCAATCTAAACATCCTAGATTAAGGTCTTATAGAAACTGTGTATGGGATTTAATTGAGAATTTATTCACTTCTGTGAATTTTCACTTTGTCCCTAGATCCGAAAACCAACAGGCTTATGCTCTAGCTAAAGCTGCATCAACTTTTGCACCCCCGACAACTTTTAATTTAAAATACCATATTCAAATGAGACATCGTCCTTCCATACCTGATAATGTACAACATTGGCAAGTTTTCGAAGACGACGAACAACTTAGAAAGTTTCTTGAATCTTTAGATGAGTTTTCATAAACATATAATGATCAGGAGAATCAACATGATCCTATTTGGATCATGCAGGAAGGGGAAGATGCAAAAGAGTTTCATGATAAAATAGCTAATCACCAGATGCTTGTTTTAAAAAATAATCAAATCCCCAAAGGTCTGATACCTTTGGAAAGACTATTTAATAAAGATGACATTCTTTCTAAAACCACTCTACAACCTCAACCAGAAGAGGTTGAAGACTGTAACATAGTAACCGTAGATAATCCCAAAATGGTTAAGTTATCTAAATTTTTGTCAGTAGAAAATAAAAACAAATATACAGAGTTGTTGAAAAAATATAAAGATGTGTTTGCATGGTCATACGAAGATTTGAAAACATATGACACCTCAGTGATAGAACACAAAATACCACTTAAACCAGGTGTTAAACCTTTCAAGAAAAAACTCAGACAGTTTAACCTAATCTTATTACCTGTCATTGAGAAAGAAGTGAAAAAAAATTTAGACGCTAAGATTATTGTTCCCTTAAGATACTCTCACTGGGTTGCTAATCTAGTACTAGTAAGAAAGAAAAATGGGGAAATCAGATTATGCGTTGACTTTAGAAATTTAAATAAATATTCTCTTAAAGACAACTATCCTTTACCAAAAATGGATCACGTCCTGGAGAAAGTAGTAGGAGCTACTAGGATGTCCATGATTGATGGCTTTTCAGGATATAACCAAATCGCTGTTAGTGAACCTGACAAGGAAAAAATTGCATTCACTACTCCTTGGGGTACTTTTATGTATGATAAAATGCCATTTGGACTAATGAATGTAGGAGCCACTTTTCAACGAGCAATGGATATTGCCTTTGTCGGTGAACGAGATAAGTTTGTAGTTATATATCTGGATGACCTAATTATTTTTTTGAAATCAGATGAAGATCATATAATTCATTTAAAACAAACTTTTGAAAAATGTCGTAAGTTTGGTTTTTCATTAAATCCAAAAAAATCTCATTTCGCCATGCAGGAAGGCAAGTTGTTAGGACATATAGTATCCCGAGATGGTATCAGAATCGATCCTAAGAGAGTAGAGGCCATAGAAACATTAGCTATTCCTAGAAATCTTAAAGAAATTCAATCTTTTTTAGGAAAAATAAACTTTTTGAGAAGATTTGTTCCTAACTTTGCTGAGATTGTTAAATTGATTACAGATATGCTCAGGAAGAACAACAAAGTTAAGTGGACAGAAGAAGCAAAGGCATCTTTTTCTCACATTAAAAAAGTTATAAGTGAGACTCCGGTATTAGCAAGTCCAGATTATCTTAAGGAGTTCTTCATTTTTTCATTTGCTTCAGAACATACGCTGGCTGTCGTTCTCCTCCAGAAGAATGAAGAGGGTTTTGAGAAACCCATTTCCTTTTTCAGTAAGAGCCTCCGAGACGCTGAGCTTAAATACAATATAATGGAAAAGCAAGCTTACGCAATGGTTAAAGCATTGAAGGCTTTTAGAACGTATGTATTACATTCCAAAATCGTTGCATATGTACCTACCAGCGCTGTAAAGGACATCTTAGTACAAGCAGACAATGACGGTAAGAGGGGTAGATGGCTTGCAAAAATTTAGGAATTTGACTTGGAGGTTAAACCAACTAAACTAGTAAAAGGACAGGGTTTAGGTAGACTGCTAGCTGAATCTAATTTTCGGGCTCTTGGGATGAACAATGCTCAAGAGGAAGAAGGATGGATAGATATGAATGAAATCGATGATCAAATAATTGAAAACAAGATTGAGGACAAATTCATTTCATCTGATTGGTATAAAGATATAGTAACATATCTTTTAACTTTGAAATGTCCAGATGAATTGTCATCTTCCAAAGCTAGAACATTGAAACAACATGCAGTTAAATATTACATTTCTGAGAAAAAATTGTACTGGAAATACCCACTTAGTTTCCTCTTAGTTTGCTTGGTAGAATCAGAGACAGAGGAAGTCATCAGTCAGTTTCATGAAGGGGTTTGTGGAGGGCATCATGCTTGGAGAGCAACAACATATAAAATTTTAAGGGCTGGTTACTATTGGCCCAAGCTGTTCCCTGATGTAAATGCTAAGGTAAGGGCTTGTAACCCTTGTCAATTTGTCACTGGAAAACATAAGTTACCAGCTATGCCATTAGTTCCAATTAAAATAGAAGCCCCTTTCCAGCAAGGGGGCTTGATTTCATAGGTGAGATAATTCCACATTCAAGTGCCCAACATAGGTGGATTCTCACTGCCACAGATTATTTCACCAAGTGGGTGGAGGCAATCCCTACCAGGAAGGCCACTGATTCAGTGGTTATAGATTTTTTGGAAGAAAATATATTGGCAAGATTTGGCTGTCCTAGAAAGATAGTAACAGATAATGCACAAGCTTTCAAGTCAATGGCAATGATCAGTTTTTGTCAAAAATACAATATAGTGCTAGGACATTCTACAGCTTACTATCCACAAGGAAACAGACTGGCTGAATCCTCTAATAAGAGTTTGATCAGCATAATTAAGAAAGTCTTAAATGAAAATAAAAGATCTTGGCACTTACATTTAAAGTATTCTTTATGGGCAAATCGAATAGGAACGAAGAAATCTATTGGTACCTCACCATTTCAAATGGTTTATGCACATATGTAGTATTACCCATAAACTTAGCACTTCCTATAATGAAGCTGTGGTAGGATGAGAAGGAAGAGCCAAATCCTCTCACCAGAAGAATAAACCAATTAATTGAAGTCCAACAGCACATGGATGTAATAGATGAAAAGCTACAGAAGTACCAGGATAATATGAAGCTGCTATTTGATCTCAAGGCCAAGAGCATAAACTTTCTTCCAGGAGATCTAGTTCTGAGGTGGGATGCTCGAAAGGAAGATTCGGGTAAAAACGGTAAATTTGATCACATCTGGTATGGACCCTTTAAAATATCATCTTCTGAAGGTAAAAACTCTTTTCTACTGGAAAATTTAGATGGTAAGATACTAAAAGCCCCTA
>SNQJ01S0010181.1:44641-82349 GCA_010110895.2 Picea sitchensis
GGCAGTGAAGCAATGTCTAAACATAAAATTAGCATTCGAAGCGGTGAAAGGAAATTCAGTAAAAAGGGACAGATAACTTCACCGGGGTACTGAACAGGCCTGTTGGCAGTGAAGCAATATCTGAGGTATCTGTAAGGTTGTCACACTTATCTATAACTCTATTCTAGTTATCAATTTTTCAAAAACTGGATATCCGTCTTAAGTCAAATAGAGCTTCCCAATTTTAAATTGATGAATTTTATTTCGATTGATGCAAGCTGAAATGTCCAATAATCTGTTGAGTTTCTAAATATTGTTCTAATCATCTCAATACTAACTCAATTTTGGAATGAGAAGGAAAATTTTGAAGAAGACTATAACTGAATTTCAAATAAATGAAAAGTTTCGTAAAGGTTTTCAAAGACTTTATCTGTTCTATTTTCTTACTCCTTGATCAGTTTATCAGAGATAAACCCTTGACCCCATTACCCAATGAAGGCACTGAGTCTGCATGTTCTCCTCGTCCCGCAGGGAGACGAGGTCCCCTGTTGGAGCCTATGTTGAAACAGACCTTAAATTTTTGATCTTAAGGATGAAAAATTTTGTATCTTTGAGTCTTTGCATTTTATAAATTTCCTAAAGCAAAAAATTTCATCTCCGACGAATTCCCGATGCCTTTATGGTTCATTTTTGGACAAAGAATGATAAAAATCTAAATGAACATAAGTTTCTAACACTTTTTCAAACAACCTTTTGAACGAGTAATATTTTAAAACTTAGGAAATTTTAATTTACATCGGGATATCGAGATTCAGAGTTTTGAATGAACAAATGTTCAACACAAATTGAATAACGAAATCCCAATTCCTGATTTTCCGATACATTAATCCTTAATTAAAACATCATTTACTTAAATCAGAATTTAAAAGGGTTTAAACTTTAAGTTAATCTCATCGCAAAATCGGGATTCGCGATTTTGTGAGAACAAAGAAACTTGTCATCGTATTTTCCAATTTCCCAATTTCGTGATACAATTAATCATTAAGTAAAGTTTGAAATTAATCTAATTACTGTTAAGCATGATTAAGAGTAAATAATCATATCGGGATATCGGGATTCACGGTTTTGTGAGCAACAGTTTTCATGTCATTGGATTTCCCGATTTCCCGATCCCCGATTTCCCGATTAATGAAATCTCGAAAAGGTTAAATCTGGATTAATTAAGATAATAAAAATGTTTTAACTTAAATAATACATCGCGATTTCGGCAATCGGGGTTCTTCGATGACTTGTTTCCTTGGCATCAAAAGTTCCAAAACTCCAATAAGAATTTTTTCAAATTTAAATCAAAATTAACGCTAATTAATCATTCTTAGAAACAAGGTTTAAGGCTTAAACTTTTGATAAATGATCTTTAATACGGTAATTATCCAATTTGGTAAGTTTCTAATATATTCGAAAATACTGAGATAGCTCAAGTACAAACATTAAATGCATATATTCGGGGATATCTTTTGCATTAAGAGCCTTAAATTCGTAACAGAGGTACAAATCTCGATGATTTTATGATATATTCGAAGTAAATTTTGAAACGTTTA
This sequence comes from Picea sitchensis, assembly GCA_010110895.2. Classification (NCBI taxonomy): domain Eukaryota; kingdom Viridiplantae; phylum Streptophyta; class Pinopsida; order Pinales; family Pinaceae; genus Picea; species Picea sitchensis. Next base: position 46,219 of record SNQJ01S0010181.1, read on the forward strand.
CATTATCATTTTGAAGCTAAATTCCACTCTGTTACAGGTTTTCGAGTGAACACAGAGCTATGGCACCCAAAAAGGCTTCAAAGAAAAATGAAGAGCAACCAGAAGGTGATATTATTTCAGACACTACAGCATCTGGGGTACACTCTGTCAAGTCATGGAATGGAATTTCCGAAATACTAGAAGAGAAGCTGAAATATGCGGCCACTGATTTGGATAATCACCTCCGAGATATCGCCGAGACTGAGCTTCATAAGGTTGCTGCGCACCCGAGACTTGTTTCATATACCGATATGATCGCTTGGGCACTGGATAAAGTAGATGTCCCGACTAGAAGTATTCTGAACGAACAAGGAGCTGTCATCGGCTCATTCAGTCCTAAACATATCCAAGTAATGTATAAACTCTCGCCCAATTATAGACACACTTATAATACTGAGTTTGTAGCTGCATTTCAAAGAAAAGAGTGCATTGAAGGTGGCCAAACATACCCTGGCATGATAAAAGGATGGGCCAGAGATGAAAACAAGTTTAGGGCTAATATACATGGAATTTATGCCACGGCTTCTTTAAACGAATATATGGTGTATGTAGCAATGATGTTATGTAGACTCTTTGGAAGAAAGGATCCTTTTCACTTTAATGCAGACTGGACACCTTTCTTAGAAGAAGTTTCAGAGGGACGTAGTTTCAATTGGCACACAATTTTATCAGACAACATCACTTCAGAGGTTATGAATTACAAAACAGCTAGGTCAAAAGGACAACCAGTGGCCTTTTATATGTCAGCTTATAGAATGCCTCTTGCCTAGAACCTGTCCATAAGTACCACTCAGCTCTGTGGGAAGAAAATGCAAAAAATTCTTTTTATGAGGTTTGTCATTATGTAATTATTCCGCTGCATGAAATATTCTTTGGTTGTGAACCTCCTCGTATTTCACATACCATCATAGAGAATCTCAAGTCATTTGTTGATTGGTTCATTGAAGAAAATTTCTCCTATGTTAGGGTTTATGGCTGTTCTATTCCACCTCATGCACTCCCAAAAATATTACCAGATAGGTTAATATGCAAAGAAGTGGCTTATCAGCTAGTAAATGGTGGTATTGGGCTAGAATTAAAAGCCCAGCAGAAAAAGGCATGGCCATCTTTTCCTGTTTATATAGAAAATTTTGTTTTATTAAACATAGGCCATTCCAAGGCAGAAGCCGAATCGTTGAATGAAGTGAAATTAGCAAATATAGACCACAGGAAACACGACCCATACCAAATAATCAGTCAACATTTCACACAATGTGGTTTGAAAGCATATGAACATGAAGTTTCAGTTTATGATGATGTTTTTAGAAATGCTAAATATTATGAGGAAGTTTAGAGCAGAGTGCAAACCTTGTCACCTGATGCACAGGTGGGGTTTGCATCTTTTCAAAGAAATAGACGACAATGTCTGCCAAAGATTTTACAAGGCGAAATGTCAACATCAACGCAAGAGCAAGAAACAACTCCTCCGGGGTTTGAAACCATCATTCAGTATAATTCAAGTGACAAAGATAAATTGAAAGATTCTGAAATACCTTCTTAGAATACAGAAGGTTCTTAGACCAAAGAAACTGAGACAGAAAAGGGAAAAGGAATAGAAACAAGTCCAATAATTCTAGATGATATTCCAAAAAATGTTGGAGGAACAATTTCAAAGGAACTTGGCAGTCCCATTACAGCATTGACACCATTGCAGGCTACTTTCGGAACCCCTCATGAAGGAGTTCTATACGTAAGTGACTTAGAGCCAATTAGCAGAGATGAAATCCCTTCATCTGATTATTTTTTCAGTAAAAAATGAAGAGCTGTCTTGAAACAGAAATTACATCCTGTAGGAGAAAGAACGATAAAAAAACATAAAATTATCATTGATGGAAAAAAGCTAAATGAAGGAGAATTCGCTACAGAGCTAGCAGGGGCCATGGGTACTATAGAATCAGCCAACATGTATTCTATAGGAAATCTAATCACTATGCTAGAGCAAAAAGATCGGGAAATAATGCAGATGCAGGACATATTAAAGGAAAATGAAAAAATTAAGGCAAAAAACATAATACAGGTTACTCAAGAACAAGTGCAAAAGCTGGGCAATGAAAATAAATCTCTGCAAGATAAAATCATTTCAATTACTAATCAAGTGATTGAAATAGAACCTTTCAAGATTAAAGCATCAGAGATATATGCAAACATTGAGGAAGAAAAACAGAAAATATTTTGTAATCTGGAAATCATCCAAAATTATTTTCAAGAATCTAATAGGTCTATGGAAAAGGTAGTGCAGAAAGAAAGAGAAGCTAAAGAAGCAAGGAATTCTTTTCAAAAGATAATAACTTTTTTACAAAAAGAAGATACTGGAAAATCACAGAAATTATCCATTTCAGAGCAGTTAAAAGGAGATATAATGATTAAAGTTTGGGAAACAAAATTGGAAGGATATAAAAGAATTACAAAAGGGGTCAATGAAGATTGTCAAAAGATCTTCAATTTTATTGAAAAAGATTCAGTACATATCGGGACAGATGGTTTTTCTGAGTTTTTAGGAGAAATCGACATTACCAGGCATCAGCTGAAATCAAAAGAAGAACTCGAAGAAAAGAAAGCGGAAATCTCAAATATTAAAGTGATCAACATTGCAGAAATTGATAAATGGATGATAGCTTCAAGTTCAAAGTTGGAAAAAGTTAAGTTCACAGAGAAAACAATTGCAAGCCAGTTGCTAGGCCTACAAAAAATTTTCTTCTCTTTTGAAGCAAATGAAGTACCTGAGGCTTCTAAGGTCTTGGTAAACTTTCTAGGAAAATATGTTCAAGAGGTTGAAGCAGATAAATAAAGTTCTTCAACTCAAAGTTAAAACTTTGTAAATATTTTTATTTTTAGAATTTCGAAATAAATTGTAAACGGTTGACATTAGTTTATGCAACCGTAATATTAGGAAGTTGGTTAGTTACCAACGAAAGACTTTGATATAAATGTATAAATATAATTCTGAAAGGCAGAAAAGGGGCTTCAAAAATTTTGGAGAAAGCCAATTTTTGTATTATCAGCTTTGAAGTTTATCAGAATATAAACCGCAAACAAGATTCTGGATCCTGCAATTTTGTGACTATGTTCTTTCCCCTGTTTATCATGTTTTGTTAAATCTTTCTCTTAATGTGCGTTTCTAACAAGTGAATCAATTTGAAGTTATATTCATTGTTGTTTATTGTTTCAGATTGGTTTGGATGTTGAATGTTCTACAGTCTTTCCTCTGAAATTACTTTAGTGATTTTAAGACCTGTAAACCTTCTGTTCCTTAATACTCAATTCTGTTAGAAATATTGTTTTTCTTTCATCATTGTTAATTGAAATATAAGATTCTTTCTGGATAAAAGCCTTATATTTCTCTGTTCCGTGTTTCATCATTTACAATTTCAAAATTGTTACAAAACTAGGAAACGACCTTGATTGTGTCTTTACATTACTGTTTTAGATTTTAAAGTTGTTCTCATTAATATCATCTCTGAAAATCTGAAGTAACCAATTGATTAAAAACCCATTTATAAACCTATAAAACCCTAACACCCATTACAGTTCCTAACGACAGACAACCTAACGTAGAACCTAATCTTCAGGATCAAACAAGCATTGCCCTAAACTTATTTAACACTATTATGCAAACAACAACCAATAGGGCTGAGTTAGAAAGATCGTGGGCTGCTATTGAACGTGACATTAGCATCCAAGAGCAATGGGAAGCAAGACAGAGACAATTGAGAAACTGAATCTGATCTAGTCTTTCTTTGTTTCTTTGTTTTAAAGTCTTATTATAAAAATCTTTATTCGGATGCCTTGACGGTATGTTTTATAACCTTAAAACATAAACTCAGGAACAACAGAGACCATAATTCCTCAATGCGACCCTTGATTAGGGGTTTTGCAAAGCAGCCACATCATTGAGCTCATGCTTTCTTTATTTCCACTCGATCATGATTTTTTCCAAGTATAACTTGCAATCATCATCAACAAAATTCTATTAGTCATGTCACATTAACAATTTTTTGGTAATTCAAGCTTTAAAAAAATACTTTTCTTATGTTTTTCAGGCCGGCTCCCCCTTAAACCATTGCTCAGAGCGCCGACACCCCCCCAAAAGACTTACCAGAGCATTGTTTTTCTAACTAGCGCTCCCCCTAGATTGTTAGGGGAGCGCCAAGATTTTTGGGTGTTTTTTGTGCATTTTTGGCAGCACCCCCTTGACTCCTTGGATAGAGCGCTAGCACTCCCTCACTAGGCTTAGGGGAGCATTGGAAAATCGAGTAGCGCTCCCCCTATCCTTTTAGGGGAGCGTCAATCCTTTTCGGCGTTTAGAACCTCCCAGGGCATCTATTTCAAATCCAAATAATTACCTAAAGATAAATTGTAAACCATGCAAAATGTGTGGAAGAAGAAGAGGACCAACCTGATCCAGAGGGGGAAGAAAAAGGATAACCGTAGCTCCGGAACCAATCAGTTCAAGAATCTCCCTTCAAAACCAATTTCTCCACTACTAAAATTCTTGGCACAAATGAATTGGTAAAAGACATTTTTACCCTATATTACTATTTAAAAGTTCATTTTTGCTAAAACCATGGTTATTTTGGGTTTTTGAAAATCATTTTGGAGGCATTATTAATACCCTAGTTTGCAGTTTTATCATCCTTGGTAGGTTTCGGAGTAGTTTTTTTCGGTTTTTATCTTGTCGCATTAAAAGGAATGATCTTTGTTCGTTCTCACGCTAAAAATGATCTTTGTTCGTTCTCACGCTAAAAGGAATGATCTTTGTTCGTTCTCACCGAGTAAACTTTTATATTTTTTTCGGACTCACACGGATACACGAAAAAGGAACCCCCTGGAGTCGTCTTTAAGCTCTTTTCAGACTCTATAAACATGAAAAGATTTCTGAGTGATCTTGCTTCCTTTCCCACTCGTTAAGAGGTTTGAAAGGGCATCTTTCAAGTGATAATTTATCTCTTTTTCAGCCTCGCAAGACTAACATTATGAAAAAGGACAACACTGGAGTCGTCTTTAAGTTCTTTTCAGACTCTCTAAACATGAAAATCACCAATTTTACTTTCTCTGGACTCATTAAAAAGTCATACATTGAAGGACCCATATGGGAATGAACCCTTACTTCTTCTAGTTCAGTAAACAAAGGAAGAGGGACTTACCGAAGGTGATTTATATCAAGCATGTTTTATCCTCCTCGAGCTTGTTAAATCAAAAAGAGGTACTCGTCTATCTGGATGGGGGAAAGATTTGAAAGAAGCAATCCAAGCAGTTTTTGAAAACATCACCAGTCACTCTTACAGTCGCCCTTGAACACAACACTTTGTTTTTGCATGCATTTTAATCCGTTGAACCTCTACACTGAACTAATCCTCTGAGTTTCTTTACTCCTTTGGGTCACCCAATGAAAGTCATAGTATCCATTGCATCATCACATTTTGGTCCATGTCGTGTTTCTGCTATCATGCCTCAGTGCTCAGGGGAAGTATCTGCCTCGAGATTCAACCATCACAAATATCTTGTTTCAACACTCGTGTCAGTCCATATTAATTTGATCCACCAACTTACATCTCAGTGTCAGTTTCGTGTCATTGATGAGGGATACATCAAGGCCCTCCTTCGATGAGTTTGTTCCTGTCGACTCCAACACATTATACAGGAGCTAGACTTAGAAACCAATTAGTACCTTGGGACCTACATGCCTCAATGTCAGGCCTCTTTGCTTCCGATGGTAGGTTTACATTATTGAACTCTGGTCGAATGATTCCATGAATGTTCTACTTCAGCTCATTTATTCACATTTGTGGGAATGTACTAGGGTACCTTGGGAATCATTGACATCAATGGTGATTTCTCTTTAACCGTTTACCTCAATGGCTGGTAATCAAGCAGTTTCTACCATGTTCAACATCAATACATCTATTAACATGGTTAGACTCGTACCGCATTGGGATCAGTAAGAATACCTTGGGTTGAGTGATCACTCTGATATGTCCTTTTCCTAGTTTATGACAAATTTTCTCTCGAATATTGACACATATACTGTCACATAGATCCACTTTGTACTGGTCTGTGGATATGTCTTATCGTCTCATAGATCCATTGTGTATTTTTTTTGGCTACGACCAGTTCATGTCATGGAAGTATGGATCCACATTGTATCTTTGGTGGCTATACTCTTTGTTAATATAATTATGGATCCGCAATGTATATTATGGCAGCCATACCTTGCAAGTCTTTATCACCCAAGCATAGGTATTCCTGCCTTGGGTTTTGAAACATGTCATAATATTTGTTTGATGGTTGTGTGCATCTTCTACTAGGTTCTCTGATTCCATACCCTTGCTTGAAAAAGTCTACAAAGTACTTCATTCATCAGTTTCCATCTTCTAACTTTGCACTTTGCGGGGCAATATGTTACACATCAAAATTACTCATTGGCATCATTACAAGTGTCGCAAGTGTCACTTTTTGGCCACAAGTGTCGCAAGTGTTGCAGACATCATACAGTCATCTTACCTATGTCATGTATTGAACGACATCACAAGGAACACTTAAAGACACCCTCAAAGACTGTTTAAAGAAGGACATGTCATTTGACGAAGAGTACAAAGCCTTTTTCCTTAAGAAAACCACTTAAAACTATCTTTAGAAAGGCAACGCTCCCCTACCCACTGATAGGGAGTGCTAGCGATCCTTTGCCTCCTTTGGGGGAGCATTGCAACACTCTGTACACCATTCTGAGGGAGTGTTGGGTTGTTTGAGGAAATCTTGGGTTGTTGAGGAAAATCTAGGAAAGATCCCCCTCATCTTCTAAATTAGTTGGATTTGAATATGAGGTCAAGGCTGGATCTTAGGGAGGATCCACAACTGATGGAAAAATATCATCAACCTATCCCAAGAATCTCTTAAGTGGTTAGGCCTCTCCATGCCTATTTAAGGAGGCCTCTTCATGGTGAAAAAGAGAGACATTGAAGACATCAAACTTATGATCTCATAAGGGAGAATTATCAATGAAAGAATAGTCATTTTGTTTGTGGATCATTTGAGCAAGGGGTTGGACAAGGAGAGCTGGAAGAGGCTGTTGCAGCTTCATCAAAGGTCTGTAAGTATATCTATTATGTTCTCATTAATACATGTTCTTGGCCTGCTTCCTTCAAGATTGTGTATACCTACATGAAATTGTCTTTAATGGATATATCTAGTTTCAAATTGATCTTAGTAGAATAAGAACCATGCTTTTTATTTAATTGGATTGCAAGACTTGTTGAAGAGCTTGGGGATCAAAGCTCAACTTGGACTGCGCGAGGAAAAACATCTTAAAAAGGTACATCTTCTTCCTCTTCTTTATAGATCATCTTAGCTAGGTTTAAAGGGATGTCAGTGACCAAAGTTAGCACCTTTTTGTCTTGATCTTAGAGGTCTAGTTTCCAAGAGGGAATCCACCTGTCTGTAGGGGGATTTTCCTGTAACACACAATGAAAAATTGCTCCAGGGGAAAAAAATCACAACCAGACAAAGTAAAAAAGTTCTGTAAGCTCCAGAAGTTCTGTATAACCAACGCGCACATGACCACGGTGCCTTTAATCACCTAAAATAAGGGATTTGAAAGTTGATCACATGTGTCGGATTTGCATTATGCCTCATTAAGCTAAACAATAGTTCTATATATCCTCTAACAAACACTTTTCTGGATGACACAATCATGGGAGAGGGGTCCCCCAACTCGAATCTGGTGCCAAAATTCTAACAGAACTGGCGTTTCATTGATTCGAGGCAAGGTTTGGGTGCTATAGTGAGTTGCAACTTGCCTCCGGAAGTCATTCAGGGACACAATGAAAATTTGGTCCGGGGGCACAAAATCACAACCGGGCGACGTAACTGAGTTTCGTAAGCTCCGGAAGGTGTGTATGACCAACTCCCACATGAACATGGTTCCCACAATGGCCTGAAAGAGGGGCTTTGAATGTTGACCCCCTGTGTCGGATTTGCATTGTGACTCACTAAGATAAACCCTAGTTCTGGAGATCTTCTAACAAACACTTTTTTGGCTGACGAAATCATAGGAGAGGGATCCCTGTAGATGGAATATGGTAACAGGAATCCAACATAACTAAAGTTTCATCGATCTCAGGCATGGTTTGGGTGCTATGGTGGTTGCATATTGCCTCTTAAAGTCATTTAGGGACACAATGACAATTTGGTGCGGGGGCAAAAAATCACAACCAGGTGACGTAACTGAGTTTTGTAATCTTCGAAAGGTATGTGTGACCAACTCCCACAATACTACAGTGCCCACAATCGCCCGACACATGGGCTTTGAAAGATGACCCCTTGTATCGTATTTTCATTGTGCCTCACTCAGCTAAACCCTAGTTCTAGAGATCCTCTAAAAAATACTTTTATGGGCGATGGAATCACAAGAGAGGGGTCACCCTAGCTGGAATATAGTGCCAAGAGTCCAACGGAACTGGCGTTTCATCGATCCGAGGCACGATTTGGGTGCTATGGAGAGTTGCAACTCGCCTACTGAAGTCATTCAGGGACACAATGATAATTTGGTCCTGGGGTACAAAATCACAATCGGGTGACATAACTGGGTTCTTTAAGCTCCAGAAGGTGTGTATGACCAATGCCCACATGACCACGGTGCCCAAAATCACCCGACACATGGGCTTTGAAAGTTGAGCCCTTGTGCCAGATTTGCATTCTGCCTCACTGAGCTAAACCCTAGTTTCGGAGATCCTGTAAGAAACACTTTTTCGGGAGACGAAATCACATGAGAGGGGGCCCCCTAACTGTAATCCAGTGCCAAGAGTCCAACATAATTGGAATTTCATCGATCTGAGTCATGGTTTGGGTGTTATGGCGAGTTACAACTCACCTCTTGAATCCATTCAAGGACACAATGATAATTTGGTCTGGGGGAAAAAAATCATAATCGATCGACGTAACTGAGTTTCATAAGCTCCAAAAGGTGTGTATGACCAACGCTCACAAGAACACGGTGCCCACAATCACCCGACACAGGGGCTTTGAAATTTGACCGCCTATGTTGGATTTGCATTGTGCCTCACTGAGATAAACACTAGTTCCGGAGATCCTCTAACAAACACTTTTTTGGGTTACGAAATCATAGGAGAGTGGTCCCCCTAGCTGGAATCCGGTGCTAGGAATCCAACATAACTGGATTTTCATCAATCCGAGGCACGGTTTGGGTGCTATGGAGACTTGCAACTTGCCTCCTGAAATCATTCAGGGACACAATGAAAATTTGATCTCGGCGCACAAAATCACAAATGAACGATGTAAATGAGTTTCATAACCTCCGTAAGGTGTTTATGACCAATTCCCACACGACCACAGTGCCCTCAATTTATAGAAACATGGGCTTTGAAATTTGACCACATGTGTCAAATTTGCATTGTGCCTCACTGAGATAAACCCTAGTTCTGAAGATCCTCTAACAAACACTTTTCTTGGTGACAGAATCACAGGATAGGGGTCTCCCTAGCTGCAATATAGTGCCAAGATTCCAACATAACTAACGTTTCGTCGATCTGAGGCACGGTTTGGGTGCTATGGCAAGTTGCAACTCACCTACTAAAGCCATTTGAGGACATAATGACAATTTGGTCCAGGGGCACAAAATCACAATTGAGCGACATAACTGAGTTTCGTAAGCTCCAGAAGATGTGTATGAACAAATTCCCACATGACCATGGTGCCCACAATCACTCGAAATAGGGCTTTGAATGTTGACCCCCAGTGTCAGATTTGCATTGCGCCTCACTGAGCTAAACCCTAGTTCCAAAGATCCTCTAAAAAACACTTTTTTGGGCAACAAAATCACAGGAGAGGGGTCCCCCTAGCTGGAATACGGTGCCAAGAGTCCAGCAGAACTAACGTTTCATCGATCCGATGCAGAGTTTGGGTGTTATGGTGAGTTGCAACTCGCCTCCTGAAGTCATTCAGGGACACAATGACAATTTGGTCAGGGGGGAAAAGATCACAACCAAGCAACGTAACTAAGTTCTGTAAGCTTCAGAAAGTTTGTATGACCAACACACACATGACCATGGTGCCTATAATCACTCGAAACAAAGGCTTTGAAAGCTGAACGCTTGTGTCAAATTTGCATTGTGCCTCGCTAAGCTAAACAATAGTTCCAAATATCCTCTAACAAACACTTTTTTGGGCAACAAAATCACAGGACAGGGGTCCCCCTAGTTGGAATCTGGTGCCAGGAGTGTAACAGAACTGGCGTTTCATCAATCTAGGGCACGGTTTGGGTGTTATGGTAAGTTGCCACTTGCCTACTGAAGTCATTCAGAGACGTAATGGCAATTAGGTCTGGGGGCACAAAATCACAACCGGGTGACGTAACTGAGTTCTGTAAGCTTCAGAAGGTGTGTATGACCAACTCTCACATGACCACGGTTCCCACAATCGCCTGACACATGGGCTTTGAAATTTGACCCCCTGTGTCGGATTTTCATTGTGCTTCACTGAGCTAAACCCTAGTTACGGAGATCCTCTAACAAACACTTTTCTCGGTGACAAAATCATAAAAGAGGGGCCCCCCTAGATGGAATTTGGTAACAAGATTCCAATATAACTAGTATTTCATCGATCCGAGGCACGACTTGGGTGCTATGGCGAGTTTCAACTTGACTCCTGAAGCTATTCAGGGACACAATGACAATTTGGTGCGGGGGCACAAAATCACAGCCAGGCAACGTAACTAAGTTTTGTAAGCTCTAGAAGATGTGTATGACCAAATCCCACATGACCACGGTTCCCACAATCGCCTGACCCATGAGCTTTTAAATATGACCCCTTGTGTCGGATTTTCATTTTTCCTCACTCAGCTACACCCTAGTTCTAGAGATCCTCTAACAAACACTTTTCTGGGTGACGTAATCACAGGAGACGGGTCCCCCTAGATGGAATCTGGTGCCAGGATTCCAATAGAACTGGTGTTTCATCGATCTAAGGCACAGTTTGGGTTCTATGGCGAGTTACAACTCGCCTACTGAAGCCATTCAGGGACACAATGACAATTTGTTCCTAGGGAACAAAATCAAAATTGGGTTACGTAACTAAGTTTTGTAAGATCCAGAAGGTGTGTATGACCAACTTTCACACAACCACGGTGCCCACAATCGCCCGACACAAGGGCTTTGAAAGTTGAACCCCTATGTGGGATTTTCATAGTGCCTCATTGAGCTCAACCCTAGTTTTGGAGATCCTCTAAGAAACACTTTTCTAGGCCATGAAATCACAGGAGAGGGGTCCCCATACCTAGAATATGGTGCCAAGAGTCCAACAGAACTGGCGTTCTGTCGATCTGAGGGACGGTTTGGGTGTTATGGCGAGTTGCAACTCGCCTACTGAAGCCATTCAGGGACACAATGGCAATTTGGTTAAGGGGCACAAAATCACAATCCTAGAGATCCTCTAACAAACACTTTTCCGAGCAACGAAATCATAGGAGAGGGGTCCCCCTAGCTGGAATCCGGTGCTAGGAGTCCAACATAATTAGATTTCCATCGATCCGAGGCACAGTTTGGGTGCTATGGCGAGTTGCAACTCGCCTCCTGAAGCCATTCAGGGACACAATGACAATTTGGTGCAGGGGAAAAAAATCACAACCATGCGACTAACTGAGTTATGTAAGCTCTAGAAGGTGTGTATGACCAACTCCCGCATGATAACGATGCCAAAAATTGCCCGACACAGGGGATTTGAAGGTTGACCCCCTATGTTGGATTTGCATTGTGCCTCAATGAGCTAAACTCTAGTTCTGGAGATCCTCAAAAAAAAAAATTTATGGGCGACAAAATCCTAGGATAGAGGTCTTCCTTGATGGAATTTGGTGCCAGGAGTCCAATATAACTAGCGTTTAGTCGATCCGAGGCATGATTTGGGTGCTATGGTGAGTTACAACTCCTGACCTGAAGCCATTCAGGGACATAATGACAATTTGGTCTGGGGGCACAAAATCACAACCAGACGACGTAACTGAGTTCCGTAAGCTCCAAAAGGTGTGTATGACCAACTCCCACATAACCATGGTGCCCACAATCTCCCAACACAGGGGATTTGAAGGTTCACTGCCTGTGTCAGATTCACATTTTGCCTCACTGAGCTAAACCCTAGTTCTAGAGATCCTCTAAAAAACAATTTTCTCGGTGATGGAATCACATGAGACGGGTCCCCCTAGCTGGAATCTAGTGCCAGGAGTCCAACAAAACTATTCTCTCATTGATATGAGGAACAATTTGGGTGGTATGGCGAGTTGCAACTCGCCTCTTGAAGCCATTCAGGGACACAATGAAAATTTGGTCTGGGGGCACAAAATCACAATCGGGTGACGTAACTGAGTTTTGTAAGCTCCAGAAGGTTTGTATGACCAACGCCCACATGACCATTATTCCCACAATCGCCTGACTCAGGGGATTTGAAATTTGACCCCCTATGCCAGATTTGCATTATGCCTCACTCAGCTAAACCCTAGTTCCAAATATCCTCTAACAAACACTTTTCTGGGTGACGAAATCACATGAGATGGGTCCCCCTAGCTGGAATCTGGTGCCAGGAGTCCAACATAACTGGAATTTCATCAATCCGAGGCACATTTTGGGTGTTATGGCGAGTTTCAACTCGCCTACTGAAGCCATTCAGGAACACAATGACAATTTAGTCAGGGGGCTCCAAATCACAATCGGGCGACGTAACTGAGTTTTGTAAGCTCTGGAAGGTGTGTATGACCAATGCCCACATTACCATGATTCCCAAAATCACCCAACACAGGGCCTTTGAAAGTTGACCCCCTGTGTCGGATTTGCATTGTGCCTCACTGAGCTAAACCCTAGTTTTGGAGATCCTGTAATAAACACTTTTCTAGGCGACAAAATCACAAGAGAGGGGTCCCCCTAGTTGGAATTCGGTGCTAGGATTCCAGCAGAACTGGCGTTTCATCAATCCGAGGTATGGTTTGGGTGCTATGGCGAGTTGCAACTTACCTCCTGAAGCCATTCAGGGACACAACGACAATTTGGTCCTTGGGCACAAAATCACAACCGAGCGACGTAACTGATTTTTGTAAGCTCTGGAAGGTGTGTATGACCAATGCCCACACGACCATGGTGCCCACAATCACCTGACACAGGGGCTTTGAAAGTTGACTCCGTGTGTTTTATTTTCTTTGTGCCTCACTGAGCTAAACCCTAGTTTTGAATATCCTCTAACAAACACGTTTTTGGGCGACGAAGTCATCGGAGAGGGGTCCCCCTAGCTGGAATTTGGTGCGAGGAGTCCAACATAACTAGCGTTTTGTTGATTCGAGGCACGTTGTAATTGGAAACATGTCTCCTATTATCAATCCAAGAGTTACTCCCAGACTGCAAATGAGAGTAAGCTTGGTAACATAGAAATAAAAATGCTTGATTGGTTTTGTGGATTAAGACAAAGAAAAAAAGGAAGGGGAAGGACAGTAAGCTACTGTAAATCAATGATGGACCATTGGGCTATGGACTCAAGAAAACATTCTGCTCATTAAATGCAATCAATATGCATATCAGATAAAGTTTTGTTGAATAGAGGAAGAAAAATATAACACAAAGAAGAATATCCATAAGGCATAGATCGTCTTTGCATAAATGAATTCAAGGTACTTGAATATAAATAGTGACTAATAGGCAAAATACATCAGATCCTCAGATGCTCAAGAATCCATTAATCAAAGGAAACCATGATCCTCAAGGTGTACAAATCATTCAAGTAAGAAGACAAATTGGGAAAGAAAACAAGAGATACAATTTGATAGCACATATATCATGAACCTTCAATAATAGAAATGTTTACAAAAGCAAAAGCTCCTCAGGGTTACAATGATCACAGGCAAAGTGCCTCCTACAACTCTCTCATCTCTCTTGCTCATGAATCCAACCTCTTCTCCAAGAGATATCTCCTTACTTAAGTATAAAATAGCATCCAAATAATCTTAGGAGGTTGAATCCCATCTCCTCCATTAGATTCTAAGCCTAGGAGATAGGTGGCAACAATCAAAGAAACAAAAATCCAACAAACTATTGATTTTCAGGAATTTGTTGGAAGTCATTAATAAATTGTTTCCACCTCATGCATGAGGCCTTTGCTGGAGCTAAATATTATGTGAAGGTGTCCCTTGATATCTAAAGGATCCTTGAGAATCCATTCGAACTCTTCTTGACATGTGGCAACCTCCCAACAAGGTGAATATCAAAATCGTGACCGCTACAGGAAAATAGTACGCAGCGCCACTATGCAGAGTACATAGAGCCTACTTATATATCCAATATCTATCAAATAAAAACACATTTTCAAAAAATGAGAGAGGTTTCTTTTATTTGGAATGTTATGAACAAAAACCTCCTCTAGTTTTCAAAAATACATTTTCAATTGTTCATAATCCAAGTTTCAAGTTAGTGACTAAAAACTGGTAAAATAATTCTGCATAATTTGTTTTCTGCCAGAAATATTAGGTAGCGCCACTTGCGTTGCGTCTCTGTGTAGATTAGGTAGCATTTCCAAACATGCAGCGCCTTCAATATTGAAAGTGTGTAGAGTAATTTGTAGTATTTCATGATGACAAAACCATGTCAATTAAGTGCCTTGACTGTACAATGGATAGTGCCTTTTACCACTGGGGAAACTAGCACTTAGCAAAAACCCAAAAATCAGATAGTTAGGCCTCTTCTAGATGCAAATTATTGTTCTAAAATAGGCTCCATGGGGGATAGAGTCCTCCCTGTGAGGCTCTAAGAACTCTTTTAGTTTCAGTTCCTTATCCTTTGGGCTTGTGGATTCATGCTCTCAACTTTTAACCTCTGCAATCTGCTTTGATTTGTGACCTTCAACTAAAAACTAAATGAAAATAAAAAACAAAACTGACAAAATGATGAAAGAGATGCTTGTCCAACAAGATTATTGCACACACCTACTCCAATTATTGGGAAACTGAAGCGTTCAAGTTACACGAAACAACCAATGAAGCCATTTCATCATTATTTCAATTGTTTGAAGCTTTGAAATGTGCTTCCTTAAGCACCAGAGATAATTCTCACTTGAAGGCACGTCAAAGAAACCTCTGGCAATACACTTTCCATTGAATAAATCAATGAGCCTAGGCCCACTTTCTGCTTGCAGACAAGTTGCAAATGGATCCTGAAAAACATCATCAATACTTGCCCCTGCAACATTGTTTGTGTAAAAAGGAAAAGTATTGTATTAGGTCCTTCCTCCACTGTTCTTGGTTGTTGTATGGCTTTCTGATTTAATGATTCATCCTCAATGCATATGGCCTTGGTCCACTCCTGGTCATGAGGTGTATTAGGAAAAAGGCTTAGTGATTCTTGCCTTTCTTTAATTTCAACCTCTCTCATCTGATCACATGGCATTTGATCTTGGCTTCTTGATGAAACTGAGCTTGTGTCTTCAAGAGGAATAGGGGGTTGATAGGGTAGTTCATCACAATTAGAAGTGCTTGGGAAACTAAATTCTTCTATCTTATCTTCTGATTGTGAGGGATATTCATCATAGCTTGGCTTATGGTCCCAATTTCTCAGTTTTTCACCCTCTAAAATTAGATTATCATCTTTTTCTTCTTCTTCAGCAAAACAAATATGACATGAGGGTTGAAACAAGCTATTGTTGCTTTGATGCAAAGGGTACTTATTTGATATAAGGTATTCAATAGACTACTCATGGAAATCATCTTCATAATCATCATACAAAGGTGAATCAATGACCATTTGACTATTAATGGCTGAGGGGATTAGTACAATAGCTGGGACAGCTGGTTGCTCAGGGAAAACATCCTCATAGTCATCAAAACTTGGTAAATCATGTCACATTGGTTCATTAACAATAGGAGGGTCTGATAAGCTATGAATTTGGTCATGACAAGATGCAACACTATTCTTATGATAAAATAAATCTGAATCTAAGATGACCTCTTGACTTAAAGAATCGAGAAAAGGAGGAGACAAGGAAATAATGGATTGTCCATATTGATCTTTCTCTTTGGGACCTAGATTTTGACATGAATGATGCATTTTTTCTTCAAATTTAGGAAAAGAATTATGAAACTCATCATCTAAGTCTTTCTCTCTACAATCATCCCCTTCATCATCACTGCTAGAGGAATCACTTGCTGAATCTTGAATATATGATACATACCCTTCACAACAATTCTCAAAAAGTCTTTTAGCTGGATAAATTATCTTGCAATGAGAATAAAAAACATCATGAAATTCCTTCAAAGAGGAAATACTAGAAGTAGGGAGTGTTCTATACCATTGCCTCACATTGCCTTCCAATGAATACATGAACATTTTCATCAATATATCTTCATGGTGGATGTCAAGTTGTTGCATCAAAACATGAAATTCATGAACATGATCAACAGGGCTGTCATTCTCACCTTCATAAAATCTGGGCAGCAGATCTTTCCATTCATAAATTTAAGGCACAGGATGTGCATAACCATCTATGGATGAGAAATTGAGTGGGGAAAACCTCTTGGACAGGATAGCCTTCATAGCCATTTGATTTTCCTCATCCCTAGTGGAGTCACCAATAGATTCTGAACAATGGAGTCACCATGGTGAATGTGCAGTCTTGAAGGTGTCCAACTTTAGTCACCATCTAAAGCTGGAGCTGTGCAGTGTCGTTCTTCCCAGGGAGATTTTCAATCTGCTCAAGTCTGTCCCTGGCAGCGGTGCCAAAAATGTTATCAATCCAAGAGTGACTCCCAGACTGCAAATGAGAGTAAGCTTGGTAACATAGAAATAAAAATGCTTGATTGGTTTTGTGGATTAAGAAGAAGAAAACAAGGAAGGGGAAGGATAGTAAGCTGCTGTAAATCAGTGATGGACCATTGGGCTATGGAGTCAACCAAACTGTCAGGCTGTAGTATTAAAGATTTTTATTTACCTGAAATCACTAAATTGTCAAACCAGGGTAAGTAAACTTAGAGCTGCTACACTATATGTGCTCGTAAGATTCTAAGTTCTACCTAAATGTTATTCTAAGAAGAAAACATAAACTTACTCTTATGAATTGAATCCTAATGATTATCTTAAAACTGATCATACCTTGTCTAATCAATCAAATGGAAATAATTCTAATGCATTTCTATTCCTAATCCAAAGAAATCATTTGATGCTATCTACCATTAACTAAACACCTAATTATCAAAATATCTACCTTAACCATACAAGAAAGAACATTTTTTAAAAACCCTCTATTTAATCTAAATACCAAGTAATTCTAAATCTAACAAGAGTGAAACTAATTTACGTCCTCCTTTACCCTACAAATATCGGAAGCTTCCTTTAACCAAAACATAAGTGAACTACCCTAACAAAACAGAGCAAATATAAGTTCAAACTAACTTCAAATCATGATTAAACTAGAAACTTGAAAACAGAGCAAATCTAAATTAATTTAAGAGAGAGCTCAATCGACAGTTGGTTTATTCATCAAATTACACACTGGCAAGTAACTCATTCTAACATTCAATGATCTACGAGATAATATAAAACTGAGAATGAACTAAACGAAAATAATTAAATCGAAATTTAGCAGAGCAGTTTCAAGTTAAAATAATTCACACACAGATTCTAAAGCTAGAAACGAACTAACAATACTATAGAAAGAGAAAGAAAATTGAACCTGTTGGCGGGCCCAACCAAGAGGTGTAATTACTTTAGAATGAAACCATAGCTAACTCAAATTACTCCATGCATAACTGTATCATTCCTGATACTCCACAATTTGAAAATTAACTCAAGTCATTCAACAACAAAGATGATATAACGCACAGTTCAGAAATTGTATAACAACCATATCGCATAACATAACACAATATAATAATAATAATCCTCTGTTTCTTGAGAGAGATCCGAGTATATATAGATCCTCACACATCTACAATCGTGAATCCCCAAAAATAGTATTGAACATAGGTACATTAATTAAGCGAATCTCAGATCTGAAAATGACTCAAAGTTTGTTAAAACTGAGTTCACAGCTTCATGAAATGAAGTGTCAAGAAGTGCGAGCTATAAAATAGAGATAACCATCATAACAAGTGGTTCTATAATTCCGCTTTGAGTCATCACATTCTGTTCTTTAAGGATTAAATTCGATATTCAAAATTTGAACTATAACTCGATCAATCCTAGGAATTAGGACTGCCATTCCAATCTGGCAATGTCGTGCAAATCTTTGACATCTCCACTGAGTGCAAGCCGGTACTTGGCACTGATAAATCTGTTTCAAGGAAACAAGTACCTAACTCATGTAATATTAGTATCAATATTAGTTTAAAGTATCAAAACACATTAGAAATAACTTAAATCATATGAATACCTTGAATAGCTCCATTTAGGGAAAAAATAATGTGAAATGTATCAAGGTTAGGCCAGAAAGGAATGATACTAAATATCGAATAAGAGTATATCTGACATAATATAGGCAAAAATATGGTCAATATTGGAGACTAACACAAACATTCTTCTCATTAAATGCGATCAATATGCATATCAGATAAAGGTTTGTTCAATAGAGGAAGAAAAATATATCAAAAAGAAGAACATCCATAAGGCAAAGATCCGCTCTGCATAAATGAATTCAAGGTACTTGAATATAAACAATGACTAATAGGAAAAATACATCAGATCCTCAGATGCTCAAGAATCCATTAATCAAAGGCAACCATGATCCTCAAGGTGTAAAAATCATTCAAGTAAGAAGAAAATTTGGGAAAGAAAACAAGAGATACAATCTGATAACACATATATCATGAACCTTCAATAACATAAATGTTTACAAAAACAAAATCCCCTTAGGGTTACAATGATGACAGGCAAAGTGCCTCCTACAGCTCTCTCATCTCTCTTGATCATGAATCCAACCTCTTCACCAAGAGATCTCTCCTTCCTTAAATAGAAAATAGCATCCAAATAACCTTAGGAGGTCGAATCCCATCTCCTCCATTGGATTCTAAGACTAGGAGATAGGTGGCATGATGCAGGAGCATCGTAGAAAGCCAAAGAGACAGCTAGACGCGCAGATGTAATTTGAGCACGTTTTTATGAAAACGTTTTGAATTTTGAAATCTGAAGCATTGATGTAATAGATAGGGAGAGAGTGCAGTTGCATTTATAACTACAGATCTAAAATGATTTTGGAGCGTATGTTCCTATCCGTCGGATGTAATAGACATTTATGTTTGTTTAATGCAAATAGGTAGATATGAATGTTATTAGATTAGACAGTTTAGAAGCGCAAGAGGGAAAAATGGATGATAGACACCCTCACCCTTGTACCATTGTATTATTATTCAGAATGCGTAAGTTGTAGAGTTGCAGAAGAGAATAGACGAGAACAAAGAATTTTATGCATTTTTTAGCTGTTGATAATTGCCATGTATAGGAGCACTAGAATTAGTAGAAGAAACTTTTGGTTCCAATCTATGTGTTTGTTATGGTTGTTGGAACCACCTGCTGAATGGTATGTTGCAGGCTTTTTTGCATTCTCTGTATGCATTTCTTTCAATGCTATGTATGTTTGTAGGTTATGGAATTTTCAGTTGAATGTTTGAATTTCGGGTAAGGGAAGAATGAGTTTCAATTGTTTCTCTTTCTTAGAAGTTTTGCAAAGAGTGCAGTGGAGGGTCTGCAAGGAGTGCATTGACCAAACTATGAGCTTTATCTCAGAACTCTCAGAAGAGATTCAGATTGCATTTTTACAGACACAAGAGCCATGCAAGGTGTGTGTAGGCCGAGTGAAGTCTTGGATTTTACAAATCCGAGAGGAATATTGAGAGACTATTGTTGCAAAGAGTGCACAGGGTCAAAGACTCAAATAACCAGAGGTTATTTGAAAGTGTGTCGCAAGGAGTGCATGAAAGGATCCTTCTGGAAGCTTGAGTTTACAAGAGAATGCTCAGGAGGGATTTAACCTTTGAAGTGGTCAAAGGGAGATAAAGGTCGAACTCATTTCGCAGAACTCAAGTTCAGGAGGGAAGGACGCCTAGTCGTTTGGAAATAAGTCCTTGAGGAGGTGAATCAGATGGAGGAGTCGCTGCAAGAGAAGTGCCGAAATCTTGTGAGCCGTTGGATCTCGTGGAACAAGGAAGGGATTAATACTAAGAGTATTTCAACACCCTTAAGCTCTAGAGGGATAGCGATCGTTAGATCCATATCAACGTGGGTTGTTGATCTCGCATACAAACTCGGCTATCGGAGTTCGGGGAATGGAGTGACAAGAGGTTTGAGGTCAAGCATCATGGGTGGTCGATCGAAAAAATCCTGATACATCATGGGCCGTCAAATCAAGGGAAGCACACAGCCATCGATTCCATCGAAGGCTGGATTTCGGAGTTGGGGATTCACAAGGAGAGTGCACAAAGGGTTGTGCTCCAACTCACGAAATCGTGAGTCACAAAAGGCGCTTGCGCCTAGGATTGGTTGTGGTCACATTGGAAGAGGGGATGATGAGAGGGGGATAATCTCTTAAGCCCATTCAGAATCTCACATTTCGGCTATTATCAAGAGTTGTGGCATAGTATTTGAAGCGCCCCAAATCGCGAGACCCAAAAATTTGTTGCGGGTTTAAACAGGGGGCTCAGTAAATCCTTGTCGTGATTTAGAGAAGATCCTGCATGGATCTTGGCCTGAGGCCAAAGGGTCTGCGCCAGTTGTGGTATCAGAGCACAAAACAAATTCTTTTCTTTCTATAAAAGAGAGAAGAAGGGGGAGTTTTGCAGCCATGCCACCGAGAAGAAGAGATAGGAAAATGCCTGATCTAGCAGTGGAAAGAGAAATTCATGAATTACGTGCCAATATTGATGCTATGGAGATAGCAAAAAGGTGCACATTTGACACTGGGGATATCAACGAAGCAGAAAGTGAAAATGAAGCTGAAAACGAAGGAGAAGAAGTTGCATTCGAAGATGATGTAGAAGAATGCTTCTTCAATGTTGTTACAAGGATAGGTGCTAGTGCAAAAATGGATATTCCAATGTACAAAGGAAACTTGGATGTTGAAGAGCTTCTAGATTGGATTAGAGCTCTAGACAAATACTTCGACTATGAGGATGTCGAGGAAGACAAGAAAGTCAAACATTTCGTTACTAGACTTAAAGGGCATGCAACACTATGGTGGGATGAATTGCAGGCTGACAGACATTGCGAGGGCAAGCAGAAAATCAAAAGCTGGGATAGAATGGTTGCAAAATGAAAGCCAAATTCATACCCAAGGATTATCAAATAAATCGGTTTCAGAGCATGCAGAATTTGAGACAGAAGCTGATGTCAATGAAAGAACACACTGAAGAATTCTACAGGATAAACATCAGAGCAGGTCATCGGGAAAGCGATGATGAAAAAGTTGCCAGGTACATGAATGGTATTTGATATTACATTCAAGATGAGATGAGCATGATGACCATATGAACTATAGAAGATGATTATTAGATGGCTTTGAAAGCTGAAGAGAAGCTAAGCCGAAAGACAGGTCAAAGAGGTTGAGGCAGAAGTCAAAGCGGAGGCAAGACAATTGCCCAGGATAGAACTCAGAAGCCTAAAGAAGAGGGGAAAAACCTCAAACTCAATCTGAGAGAGGAGGAATCTCACAGGGGAGGCAGTATGTTGATAGAAACACTTTTCCTCGAGCCAGAGGAAGAGGAAGAGGCAGAGGAGGTGAAGTGAAATGCTTTGTCTGTGGAAAAATCAGACATAAATCCTATGAGTGTCCAGATAGAAAGAAATATGGTGGTGAAACTCACATTGCCGAAGCTCAAGGATGAAATGTTGAGGCAGAAGATGTTGAGGGCAGAAGATCTTTGATGATGAGGTAAGTTATCTTGAAACCAGAGAAGGAGCCATAGAACCCAGCCCAAAGAAACAGTTTGTTTCGAACTGCTTGCAAAACCAAAGACAGGGTATGCAAGGTCATAGTGGACAGTGGTAGCACATATAATATTGTATCTATGGAAATGGTAGAAAAGTTGGAGCTGGAGACTGTTACGCATCCAAGCCCATACAAAGTTTCGTGGCTACAAAAAGGACATCAGGTAAATGTCACTAAACAATGTTTAGTTGAATTTAAAATAGGAGGTTATAAAGATGAGATATTATGTGATGTCATTCCCATGGATGTTTGTCATATATTGTTGGGTAGACCATGGAAATATGACATAAATGTGGTGCATGATGGGAGAAAGAACATGTACACTCTGGAATAAAACGGTAGGATGCACATGTTGTTGCCGATCAAGGATAAAGAGGTGAAAATAGAGATAAGAAACACTGTACTTCTCATGAGTAGGAAGGAACTTTTTAAGGAAGTTAAGAATAAGGAAGACACATAATTTATTGTGGTTAGGAATCCCAAAATTGTTTTGAACAACACTCGAGTAGATGATTTGCTGAAAGAAATTCAGGAGTTACTGGAAGAATTTGTTGATATAGTAGTAGATGAACTACCCTGTTCGTTTCCACCTATCAAGAGTATAAGCCATCATATCGATCTTGTACCTGGAGCCAGTTTTCTGAACAAAAAAGCGTACAGGTTGACGCCGCAGGAGAATGAAGAAGTTAAGAAACAAGTCCAGGACTCAATGGACAAACGATTGATTCGGGAGAGCTTGAGTCCATGCGTTGTTCTAACACTGCTCAACCCAAGAAAGGACGGTGGCTGGAGAATGTCTACAGAATCAAGAAAGTTACCATCAGGTACATGTTCTCATTGCCAAGGATGGACGACTTGATGGATTGCTTGAGTGGAGCAAGGTTTTTTTCAAAGATTGATTTGAAAAGAGGATATCATTAGATTAGAATGAGAGAAGGTGATGAATGGAAGATGTCACACATCCACTATGAAATTTAAAAATTTTCATCCTTTTTCTTCTTTTCTCCGAGGAACAGAGTTCCCTGAATCCCTACGGGCCGGATACAGGCCCTACCATACCTTATTCATACCCATGTGATCAACGGCTATGACCATAGCTCTTACCAGGGAAGTGTGTGTCGATTTTCATGGTTTGGGAAAATCATGATACAAGTATTTCTTCTTGTCTTTCAAAGGGCCGAAACCCAAAAAATGGATCTAACCGCTTAACGAAATTAACAACAACTCGGTTAATTCTGGGTACTCTACACTTCGGGATTTTGCATACAGAAACTTTGGGGTATGCGATGACAAGAAGTCTCGCACCTGGGTTTCCCAGTAGCCGAAACTTCGAATCACCATGTCTCGTCCACCCTGTTATTATTTCGGGGTTTCACAATTCGGGTTTTCAGGACTGGCAAGCACCAGAGAACTTGCCAATAGGTATATCATTGCTAAAATACCGAAACACCCAATACTATCCATGCTAGCTATTTCGACATTTCTCCTTTTGGGATTTCTCTTTATGTGAGAGCAAGGGGTCTCGCTTCTAGGTTTCTTGAGAGTCAAAACTCCGGAACACCAAACTCTATGAAAACTCCACTATTTTGGGGTTTCTAGGCTAGCGATTACATGGGGCCCACGCTTAGGTACCCCAGGTGCCATAATACCGAAGTATAAATAACTTCTCCACTTCTATCTTTTCGGGACTCCGCAAGTTGGGATTTCAGGACTTACGAATACAAGAGGACTGACCCTTAGGTTTCCTGGTTACCGAAACACCGAAACGCCAAGGCTTACCCATACTAGACCTTTTCAAGGTATCATACTTTGAGATTTCACGATGTGCGATGACATGAGGATCTTACCCTTGGGTCTTCAGGGTACCGAAATGCCGAAAACGTCGACCCAAGTCACACTATGCCATAACTGGATTTTTTTCGATATCGGAGGTTGAAGATTCACTCTCTTTGACTACCCAGGTGCCGACAAGCCGATACACCCTGTTAGTGACAATTTTTTTCTTGGGCGCAAAAGTACCCAGGTCTGCAGGTTGCACGAGAAGCGCCCAAGCGCAACGCGGGAGAATCTCTTTTCTAGTTACGAGTCAAGCGAGCGTGCGAAGTTTTATTGTCAGCAGCCGAGATTCATATACAAATTTGATCGACGGTCATCGGAATTTCGGGGGTTCCAAATTGTCTGGGATTTAGCACGAAAGATAACTCCCATATTTCAAGATAAATCTGGTTCGTTCGATCCAATTGGGACAGATGGCAGTCAATCAACGTATCGGGGATCGGTGTTTCGGGAGACAAGGAACCTCCCATTCATTACAACTAAAATTGTCGATTGGTGAAACGTAGAAATCACCTTTGGAGCCAAGCCCACGGTCCTAGCACCAGGTCACATCAAGCGAGCCTGTAAGCGGGGGAAGCCCCCTTTATAATAGTGAATACTATCTAGGCCGTTCATCTGAAAGATGTGCGGCGCACATCCGTGTCACGTCGGCATTCGAGAGTTCGAGGGGTAAGCGCACCTCGTCATTTCACCTCTCAAAACCTCGAATCCCGAAATGTCGAAAGTGCCCAGAATTAGGCCCATGGTTTTGGTGCCTGGTCACAAAGGAGCAGGCCTAAAGGAGGGGCGCTAATGTTTATCATTTGACGAGACAGACCCAAAAGCGTCGAGAGTGATCTTAGTCATTCATCCTGGATGAACACGTGGTGTGCGATTAGGTTCTCCACCTTTTCGCCCATCGCAATTTCAAAGCGTAAGGAACAGATCTCTCATATCCCCAAAGCGTGAAGCATTGAAGATGTCTCGGACCTGGGCCCGCAGTATTGCCGAATCATTTTAGAACCATCAGATCAATGGGGGGGACGTGTGGCGACCGTTAGGACCTCTCGGCATTTTTCCCATCGCGATTTCTAAGAAAGAAGACCCGCTCCTTCCTATCCACGAACCCCGAAACGCCAAAATCACTCTGGAAAATAGGCGTAAGGTCATGGCCCATGGTCACTCAAGAAAGTAGAAAGGGCTATACAAAAGGGAGGCCAAAAGCACCGAATTGAGTTTTATAAGGGGGGGGAACTGTGTTCTCCAGATGCCGATTTGACGTGATCTAAATCCCGGTACCTGCTGGGAATGAATGAAGAAGAGAGAGGGTGGTTGAAACCTTTCCTCGCTCATTAATTGCAAAGTATGGATGTTCCAGCTAAAAGTCTACCTAAGAAGGTCCTCTGTACTGGTTCTTTTCATGGAAGACATGTCGAGTCCTCGACTCGCCAGGGAATCCTGCACACGCTAAGTCAACATTTAAAGGCTCAGCTACCCCCTGGCACGAGCCATGCATAATTAAGGTGGTGTATGATAGGGGAGTGCAGACCAGATTTGATTGAAGAGACTCCTCATCCTGAAAGTCCAGTAGGCCTCTGCTGGGCAAATGTTTAGGAGTATATATACTTAATTTTGATATTTTTCAAGCATCAATGGTAGAGTGAAGCTCCCGATTGTAAAGTTTTAACAGACACTCTATTTCTCTGGTTATGCATCTCTATGTAAGACTTCTTGTTTAATTACAGACAGTTCTCTTATCCCATCTAGTTTTCATCTCATTCCAAGGGAGTTCATGATTGATTGATTCACATGAATTATTGCAATTATGTTATGATAAAGGGTTTATTATTGCATTGTTGTATTCTCTCATTTTCTGCGTTTGAATGCAAGAAGATATTGCATTTAAACGCCTTCTCCTACAGTCTGTTAGAAACCTGATGTTGACAACTGACCTTTTCATCTCTCTGATACAAGTCTTCCCCCTAATCACCCTTACTACAACTCACTGTCTAAAGTATATCTAAGACCTCACTTGCCCATGCATGCCTGGCCTAGTTTCAGAGTTGGAACAACATCATTCGAGTTTACTTCCATTCGATCACCCTCTTCATAAACAAATCGTGACACAAATTGATGGGCGTCGGGCTCTTCTCCTGCTGCAATCCAGGAGTGACTTCCGTTGCCAACATCTCTAGCACCGTTGCCGGGGACGAAGTTGAAATTTTTCCCCAAGATTGAATGACTTTGAGCCTCTGATTCTGAAGGTGCAACAGGTATCAGAGTCTTTGAAGATTGTTACTATGCACCTGGCGACTCCATTGTGATGACTCCACTGTGGTGAACCTACCATGTCAATTGTGGCTTTCAGAGGCAGACACACACGGTCCCATCCATAGCTGCCTCTAGCTACACCTGAAACTGATCGGGAGGTGGTCCTCGGAAAAGGAAAGGCCTTTGAAGGAGAAGCTATCATCGCTGAACCAGGTAATCCGCTATCTCCTTTTGTAGAAACTCCATTTTCTCCGCCTCAATTTCCTAGCAGACCGCCTTCTGAAGTTTCCTGCTTCCTGAATTTCGGGAGTGTTCCTGTTGAGGTTTCCCCCCCTGGTCTAGAGGGAGAAATCCTTGTCACTCCCATCTCCCCTGAAGCTGTACCTTGGTGTAGACCCTGGACCACAGAAGATTTCCCCACTCCTGGCTTTACCGCCTCTCCTCTTGTTACTGTTACCGCTTCTGCACGACGGAAAGCATCCGTCGATTTAAGCTCACTAGCCTTCTCCCTAAATCCCCTATTGTTTCCCACTCCCCTTAGAAGCTCATCCCTAGTATCCCCTTTTCGAGCTCCTTCTCCTCCGATTTCTCCTCCACATAATATCTCTATGGCAGGAGAAAATCCTCCCATGACTAGAATGGAGGCCATTATAGCCGCTAGGTATGCCCCCCTCGTGCTACCTCAACCTCTCAATGCCCTCCCAACAGATGGTTACCTCAAGCAGCTGCCTAAGTTTACAGGTGAGGAGGACATAACTGCAGAAGAACACCTAGAAGCCTTTTACTGTTTCACAGATGATAATGTCATCATGCATGCAGACGTATGGATGAGGATTTTTGTCCATAGCCTTCAAGGCGAGGCTAGAAAATGGTTCAAGGCCCTGCCTCCTGGATCTATTGATGGGATCGATACTTTATATAATTCCTTTTTGAGACAGTTGGGAGATAAAAAATATTTCATGTATTACATGACAGAGTTTGGGTCTTTGAAAAGAAAGGAAGGAGAGTCTATCTTCGACTTCTCCAAGAGATTTAATAAAATGTACAACAAAATCCCTGCTGAGATAAAACCTTCCGAAGCTTTTGCAAAGATCACTTATGCTAGCGCCTTTGATCCCGATTTCTACCTCCTGTTGAGGGAAAGAAGAGCCACTACTCTGGCCCATATGCAAGATGCAGTCGTGGAGGTAGAATCTAATATATTGGTTTTTGACCGACTCAAGAACACTGCTGGTAGAAACATATCCAGGCAGAGGCCTGAAGCTTCCTCATCCAGCTCCTCTCCCCTGCCCCTTCAGACAGATGAGACAGCTAGAATACTAAAGTCACTTTCTTCTAGAATGGAAAGGTGGGAGTTAGAAGGGAAGCCAATGTACATAAATCCCCAAAATGATGATGGTAGAGGTTTCAGGAGACCTGATAACAATGGACCATGGGCCTTCCCAAAAGAACAAAGGGAAAAAGACAGAGAAGATCAAAGGATTCAAACCCCTATCCAAAATAACCTGGTTACTCATGAGGGAGGGGAGGAGATAGACGAGTTCGACCTCGAAATTCATTGTGTTTAAGAAGCTCCTCCTTTTCCCCATTTGACTCAGTCTGCATATGAAAAATCCCTGATGAACATCCAAATCCATGAGTCAGGTAAGGGAGAAAGGGCCAGTCACACCTCTAACAGATACAATCTCAGGTCAAGAAAGAAAGAAGGAGACTTTGACAGCCAAGACTAGCCCCTCATAGTAGATAGGCCTACTAAATCTGCAGTATCCACTACTAAAGAAAAGAAAACTCAGAGTGCTTTGCTAGCAACCAAGGAGCCTGTCACTGAGGTAAGGGAAGCTCCTAAGCCTATCCCCTCCTTCAATTTTGAGCATGATATTCAGAAGATTAGAATTCCTGTACCCCTATCTGAACTCGTTAAAAACGAAGATTTCAAAAGGTCCCTCTCCAAGTTGCTACAATCTGAGTCCCCCCAGCCTCCCTCTGACTCAGTAAACCTTCAAAATGAGAAACCAACTGTCATCCTAGGTCCCATGGTAGAAGACATAGATGATTCATCCCCTCCCGTCTACACATCCCTGAATATGCATGCTAAAGTGTTGCATAACTGCCTCATGGATTCAGGGGCTTCCCATAACCTTATGCCCAAAATAGTAATGGAAGAATTGGGACTGGAGGTGACAAAAACTTATCATGATTTGTACGCTTTCAATTCAAGAAGAGTGCAGTGTCTAGGAGTCATCAAAGACCTGGTGGTTTCTTTGTTTCAGCTACCCATGAAGAGCGTGGTCATGGATATTGTGGTAGCTGACGTTCCCCCCAAATTTGGCATGTTGTTGTCTAGATCTTGGATTAAAAAGCTTGGGGGAACATTACAGATGGATCTCACGTATGCCACCATTCCAGTCTTTGGAGGGGAACACAGGAGGTTATATAGAGAAGCTCAGTTGGCCTACATTGTTAGTGACGAAGCAAACCCCACCAATCACCCCATATTTTCACTTGACACCGATTTGGGGTCTAGTTTATTGCAGCTCACTGATGCTCCTGAAGACCCTTTCCAAGTCAGAAAGCAACCCAGTCTTGATCATCCGATTCCCCCTCCAACCCCCTCTGTTTGGAAGATGTTTTTCGATGGAGCTTCTTCTAGCGAAAGCGTTGGTGTTGGAGTGGTTTTCATATCGCCTTGTCAAGAGGCCATATCCCTGTCATACAAACTGGAATTTGAAACCACCAACAATGTGGCAGAGTATGAAGCTCTTGTTTTGGGTATGAGGGCTACTAAGGAAATGGGAATTAAAGAGATAGCAATATTTGGAGACACTGAGTTGATTATCCAGCAAGTCAAAAATGCTTATCATGCTAATAATCCCCGACTCAGAAATTACAGAAATGAAGTATGGGACCTGATTGATAATTTCTTCTTGGCCTTTAACATTTCTTTCATCCTGAGGGGGAAAATACTTCAGCTGATTCCTTAGCTGTCTCAGCTAGTTTGCTTGAAATTCCTTTGCCACCTAGGGTCAAATATGATGTTGAGATAAGATATAGGCCCTCTGTACCGGACAATGTCAAGCATTGGAAGGTATTCGAAGATGACCTGGAGATCGAAAAATTTCTCCAATCTGTTGATGAATTTTCTGTGTTGCACATTGATCAAGATCCTGACCCGGAAGGTGACCCTCACCCTGAGGTGTTTTTAAATGAAATTGCTAATCACCAGATTATTCAACTTCCCAACAATCACATTCCGAGAGGACTAGTCCCTTTGGAAAGACTGTTCGATGGGAATGATGTGGCAATAAAGGGTAGGGTTTCAAATGAAGATGTTGATACAGCCGAATACAACATTGGCACACAGGAGGAACCTAAGATGGTCAAATTATCAAGCGGTTTGACCAGAGAGCAGAGGGACGAATATACTGAGTTGTTGAAAGAGTTTGTTGATGTGTTTGCATGGACATATGAAGACCTCAAGACTTATGACACATCTTTCATTGAGCACAATATCCCACTGAAAGAAGAGGCTAAACCGTTCAGGAAGAAGTTGAGACAGATAAATCCCATGTTGCTACCTGTCATGGAGAAAGAAGTGAAGAAATTGCTAGATGCCCAAATCATTGTCCCCTTGAGATATTCCGAATGGGTGGCCAATTTGGTCCCAGTAAGGAAGAAAAGTGGAGAAATCAAACTCTGTGTTGATTTCAAGAACCTGAATATGAGCTCAAGGAAAGACAATTATCCCCTTCCCAACATGGAACACATATTGCAAAGGGTAATGGGTGCATCTAGGATATCCATGATTGACAACTTTTCTGGTTATAATCAGATATTAGTCATGCCTGAGGACAGGGAAAAAACAACCTTCACCACTCCTTGGGGCACATTCATGTATGCCAAAATGCCATTTGGACTAATGAATGCGGGAGCAACATTTCAGCGAGCCATGGATATAGCCTTCATCGGGGAGAAAGACCGGTTTGTAGTGATCTACCTAGATGGCATCACAGTCTTCTCCGGGTCTGATAAAGAGCACTGCCATCACTTAAGGAAAGTTTTCTTGAAGTGCCGGAGGTTTGGTCTCTCCCTAAATCCCAAGAAATCCTTGTTTTCTATGAAGGAGGGAAATCTATTAGGCCATATAGTATCAGCAGAGGGAGTGAGAATTGATCCTAGTAGGGTAGAGGAAATTCAAACCCTATCACTGCCCAGGTCTAAAAAAGAAGTCCGGGCCTTTTTAGGAAAGATTAACTTTCTGAGGAGATTTGTCTCAAATTTTTCTGAACTGATAAAACACATCACAACTATGCTCAGAAAGGGAAACGAAGTGAAATCGACCGCTAAACCCAGGGAATCTTTTGTCCAAATAAAAAGGGCACTAACTGAGGCACCTGTGCTGATTAGTCCAGATTATGCCAAACCCTTCCTAGTTTTTTCTTTTGCTTCTTTTGATACAGTAGCAGCAGTGTTATTGCATAAAAATGAGGAAGGGCGAGAGAAGCCCATTGCTTTCTTCAGCAATGCATTGAGAGATGCGGAGATTAGATATGAAATCATGGAGAAACAGGCCTATGCCTTAGTGAAAGCTCTCAAAGATTTTAGAGTCTATGTCTTGCACTCAAAGGTAACCACATATGTTCCTTCGGCTTCTGTGAAGGACATCCTTGTGCAGCCCGATATAGATGGGAGAAGAGGCAGATGGATCAATAGAATCCTGGAATTTGACTTGGAAATAAAGCCCGCCAAGTTGGTCAAGGGACAAGATTTAGCCAAGCTGCTGGATGAATCCAATTGCGAAGCCTTAGGGGTTAATTTCATCAATACTTGCTTAGGAACTCAGCAAGCCAAGTTGCCCAGCCAACACTCTCAGGATGGCTTTTCACTGGCAGAATGTGCCTAGTATCATGACATTTTATACTTTATGTGGGAGTTGAAGCCCCCGGATGGAATGGGTAAAAGTAAGGCGAGAGCTTTAAAGCTCAAGGCGGTCAGATATTGCCTCATTGGGCAAGTCTTGTACTGGAGAGATCCTTTGCGGATGCTGCTGAGATGTTTGAACCCACCAGAAGCCCAGAAAGTTATGTTTTATTTCCATAGAGGCCTTTGTGGGGGGCATCATTTCTGGAAGACCACAACTCATAGGATCCTCAGGGATGGATATTATTGGCCTACTTTATTCGCTGATGTTTGTAGAGAAATCAGAGCTTGCATCAAATGCCAAAAGTTCTCAGGAAAACAACAACTCAGATCACTTCCATTGAAGCCTATAGTATCTTCACCACCTTTTCAGCAATGGGGGTTGGACTTCATTGGAGAAATTCATCCTCCCTCAAGTGGCCAACAGAGATGGATCCTGACTGCAACAGATTATTTCACCAAGTGGATAGAGGTTGTCCCCACCAGAAGTGCATCACACAAAGTAATTATCAGCTTCTTGGAGGATATCATAGCCAGATTTGGCTGTCCCAGTAGGATCGTTTCTAATAATGATGCTTCTTTCAAGTCTGATCCTCTAATTAAGTTCTGTGAGCAGTTCCAGATCTCGCTAATTCACTCCACCCCCTACTATCCCCAGGGAAATGGTTTAGCAGAGTCCTCCAACAAAAGCCTAATAAGGATCATCAAAATACTGTTGGAGGACAACAAAAGGGCCTGGGATTCAAGGTTGAAATTTTCTCTATGGGCTGATCATGTGACAATGAAGAAATCCCTGGGCACTTTTCCTTTTCAACTAGTCTACGAAGCAGAGGCGGTTTTTCCTACTCAGCTCGCCTTACCAGTGGCGAAATTCTTTCAAGACTATGAAGGAGAACCAAATCATATGATCAGAAGGATTCATCAGATAATGGAAGTACAATAGATCAGGGAACAAGTGAGGGACGTAGCTTATAGCCATCAGCAAAAGATCAAACAAGCTTTTGACAGGAAGGTCAGGAAGAGGGAGTTCGAGATCGGGGATTTGGTACTTAAGTGGGATGCACCCAGGCAGGATAGGGGCAAACACAACAAGTTTGACACCCTCTAGATTGGCCCCTTCAAAATCTCTGAGGTTTTCTCAAACAACACGTACCAGTTGCAAGATCTGGAGGGTGAAGAGGTTTTCAACAGCCTAGTAAATGGGCATTTTCTGAAGAAATGTTTTGTTTGAGCCTTAAACGGCTTTTTTGTCTGTAAATATTGTCTTTGGTTCTTTGTTCATTTTCTTTTTGCATATTTTCGGCTTAGTAAATGACTCCATAGCCCAATAACAAGGCACTGAAACTGCAGAATGAGTTCTTATAACATCACAGGGATGACTCTATCCCCCATGGAGCCTAATGTTAGCGACAATTTTTGTCTTGGGCGCAAAAGTACCCAGGTCTGCAGGTTGCACGGGAAGCACCCAAGTGCAGCATGAGAGAATCTCTTTTCCAGTTATGAGTCAAGCGAGCGGGTGAAGTTTTTTTGTCAGCAGCCAAGATTCATCTACAAAGCTGATCGACGGTCATCGGGATTTCGGGGGTGCCAAGTTGTCTGGGATTTAGCACGAAAGATAGCTCCCATATTTCAAGATAAATCTGGGTCGTACGATCCAATCGGGACAGATGGCAGTCAGTCGGCGTATCGGGGATCGGTGTTTCAGGAGACAAGGAACCTCCCATTCATTACAGCTGAAATTGCCGATCGACGAAACGCCGAAAGCACCTTTGGAGCCAAGCCCACTTTTCTAGCACCAGGTCACATCAAGAAATCCTGTAAGCGAGGGCATCTCCCTTTATAATAGTGAATACTATATAGGTCGTTCATCTAAAAGATGCGCGGCGCACATCTGCGTCACGTCGGCATTCAGGAGTTCGAGGGGTAAGCGCACCTCGTGAATTCACCTCTCAAAACCTCGAATCCCGAAACGCCGAAAGCGCCCAGAATTAGGCCCATGGTTTTGGCGCCTGGTCACAAAGGAGTATGCCTAAAGGAGGGGCGCTAATGTTTATCATTTGATGAGATGGGTCCAAAAGCACCGAGAGTGATCTTAGCCATTCATCCTGGATGAACACGTGGTGTGCGATTAGGTTCTCCGCCTTTTCGCCCATCACAATTTCAAAGCGTAAGGAACAGATCTCTCATATCCCTGAAGCGCGAAGCATCAAAGATGTCTCGGACCCGGGCCCGCAGTATTGCCGAATCAGTTAAGAACCATCAGATCAGTGGGGGGGATGCGTGGCGACCGTTAGGACCTCTCGGCATTTCACCCATCGTGATTTCGAAGAAAGAAGATCCGCTCCTTCCTATCCACGAACCCCGAAATGTCGAAAGCACTCTGGAAAATAGGCGTAAGGTCATGGCCCATGGTCACTCGAGAAAGTAGAAAGGGTTGTACAAAAGGGAGGCCAAAAGCATCGAATTGAGTTTCAGAAGGGGGGGGCACTATGTTCTCCAGATGTTGATTCGACGTGATCTAAATCCCGGTACCTGCTGGGAATGAATGAAGAAGAGAGAGGGTGGTTGAAACCTCGCCTCACTCATTAATTGCAAAGTATGGATGTTCCAGATGAAAGTCCACCCGAGAAGGTCCTCTGTACTGGTTCTTTTCATGGAAGCCACGCCAGTCCTCAACTCTCCAGGGAATCCTGCACATGCTAATTCAACATTTAAAGGCTCAACTACCCCCTAGCACGAGCCATGCATAATTAAGGTGGCGTATGATAGGGGAGTGCAGGCCAGATTTGATTGAAGAGACTCCTCGTCCTGAAAGTCCAGTAGGCCTCTACTGGGAAAATGTTTAGGAGTATATATACTTAATTTTGATATTTTTCAAGCATCGATGGTAGAGCGAAGCTCCCGATTGTAAAGTTTTAACATACACTCTAGTTCTCTGGTTATTCATCTGTATGTAAGACTTCTTGTTTAATGACAGACAGTTCTCTTATCCCATCTAGTTTTCATCTCATTCTAAGGGAGTTCATGATTGACTGATTCACATGAATTATTGCAATTATGTTATGATAAAGGCTTTATTATTGCATTGGTGTATTCTCTGGTTTTCTGCGTTTGAATGCAAGAAGATCTTGCATTTAAACGCCTTCTCCTACAGTCTGTTAGAAACCTGATGTTGACAACCGACCTTTGCATCTCTCTGATACAAGTCTTCCCCCTACTCACCCTTACTACATCTCACTATCTAGAGTATATCTAAGACCTCACTTGCCCATGCATGCCTGGCCTAGTTTCGGAGTTGGAACAACATCGTTTGAGTTTACTTCCATTCGATCACCTTCTTCATAAACAAATCGTGGCATAAACTGATGGGCGTTGGGCTCTGCTCCTGCTGCAATCCAGGAGTGACTTCCATCGCCAACACACCTTTTCACCATACCCTCAACCAAACACGGGGTTTCGCGAATCGACGTTTCAATATGTGCGCAGACAGGAGATCTCGCACCTAGACCTTCTAGGAGCCGAAACTCCGAAATACCAACTCTTAAACCCGCGCATCTAGTTCAGGGTTTCCCCCATTGGAATTTCACGGACCGGGGATTTGAGACTTGTGAGTACAAAGGAATACCCACTTAGGTATTCCGGGTACCGAAATGCTGAACTATCCTATCTCATCCACTCCTTAAACTATTTCGGGGTTTCGTGAGTCGTGATGACCATGGTTCTTGCCCTTTATTTTTCTGGGTACCAAAATGCCAAAACGCTTACCAGAAGCCACATGTCCCTATAAATGGACGGTCCAGGTACTCCCATAGACCTTTGGATCTACGGTCCTGATTTTCTTCATTACTTACGAAGATAAAAGGAAAAGGGGGTTGAGGTATTAATGCCCTCGTTTCTTCCTCCAATCTAACGGTCGTGACTGACCTTAGATCTTCCAACTGGATCTCGTCCGTCAATCGATACTTAGCCACACTCTGCCATTTTGGGATTTTGCAAATCGAGGTTTCGGGACTTGTGAGTACAAGAGAACTCACACTTGGATACCCCCGATGCCGAAACACCGAAATATTGGAATTTAAAAGAGCCACTCTCTCTCATGCAGGGTTTCTAAGACTTACGCCATCAAATCCTCTTTCAGGTTCTTGGTAAATTTCTCCAGTTTGAAAGCCCGACTGGGAGGTCTCCAAAGGTATTCAAGCTATTAACTCCTGTGACTAAATAGTGAACAACCTAGAGGGTTTGCTAAGATGGCAGTCTCATACTAAAAGATTACCCCGGCTCTATAAAGTAAGGGAGATCTCCCGAAAGGAGGCGTTCCTATGGGGATATCTGTCTAGGGCATTACTTGAGGTGAATAAGGGAATAAATTTCCCAAACACAGACTTGAAAACTGAGTTAGTTAAGGGGTTATACATATATAAACATAAGTCATGTGGAGTCATTCAAATTATACGCAAGCAACCACCATTTTCGATCAAAACCCACCACATAGACATTATTATACAAAAGCCAATCATGATTGCACAAACCATGAGCATACACGTCAGAACATGAATTTCAAGATGCAAGATATAAAGCACTTATCAGAAATAACACCAGGTGTGATTGCAACTACTGAGAGGGGTGCTCGTTTCCACCCAACCATAGGCTCAGCGATTCCGAAGGGATTTACCACTAGCCACCCCCGAGGTGAGACCATGATGCTACAAGACTGAGTCTCTGTTCATCAGTGATAGAGAACGAAGGTTACTCTCCTTCTTCTCTGCTATCACTCGCTCTGTATATTTTCCAGAGTTCTTCCGATCTTCTCTCTTTGATCCCGCCCCTCATGTCTGCCCTCTTCCACACCTTTTACCTACCTTTTCTTTTCTGGCAAGGTTGCATGTGGCACGAATTTCCCCGCGGGGGTCAGGTCTGAGGACTCTATGGATGGGAAGTTCACCACCATCCCTCATTACTCATGAGGAGCCCTCTACCTACCAACCTGCGAGTCATTTATTTCAGGCCAGCAAGCCACTCTTGGTTCTCCGGGCTAGTGAAGTCCAAATACGGTATTGGTTTCGATGGAAGCTAACGCCACCATTCCAGGTTCCTTCCACCAC
>SNQJ01S0010181.1:90090-110447 GCA_010110895.2 Picea sitchensis
TATATATATTATTTACATTCATCGACCTTTTTCATAAGGTCCATACACATCACACATTCACATTCTTGAGTTTTCCACATTTCTTGGCTAGTATAGTTATTTGTACAGACTGGGGGAAACAGGGTGTTACAGAAGACAACATTCAAGAAAAATGAAGGGTTGTATGAATGGATTTTCATGCTATTTGGCTTGACAAATGCACTCAGTACTTTCATGAGGATGATGAACAAAGTCCCGAAGGATTTCATTGGGAAATTCGTCATTATATATCTTGATGATATATTAATTTTCAGCAAAACTGAAGCAAAACACTTAAAGCATTTAGTTGTAGTAATGAGAAGGTTACAACAAGAGAAATTATTGATCAATATGAAGAAATCCTCATTTATGAGGACAAAACTCATTTATTTGGGTTTTGTTATCTCTGCAAATGAATTGAAAATGGATCTGGAGAAAATAAAAGCGATTAAGGATTGGCCATCACCAAAGAGTGTGTTTGAAGCACGAAGCTTCCATGGGTTGGCTAGATTCTACAGGAAATTCATTCGAAACTTCAATGGAATTAGCACACCAATGATGGATACGGTGAAGAAAAGACATAAATCTTTTCACTGGACAGCGGAAGTGGAGAAGAGTTTCAACCTGCCGAAGAAGAAGATCACTGAACAACCAATTCTAGTTTTGCAAAATTTCAGCAAGACATTCCAGGTCAGGTGTGACGCGAGTGGATTTGAAATTGGAGCGGTCTTGAGCCAAGACAATAGTCTGGTCACGTATTTCAATGAAAAACTGAATGAATCAAAGATTAAGTACTCCACATATGACAAAGAATTTTACGCAGTCATACAAGCGCTGAAGAAATGGAGACACTATTTGGTTCCCAAGGAGTTTTTTTTGTACAGCGATAATCAAGCTTTGCAATTCGTGACTCGACAAGAGAAGTTGAACCAGAAGAATTCTAAATGGGTTGAATATATGCAGAACTTTACTTTTGTGATTAAGCATATTTCTGGAACTGCTAACAAAGTTGTTGATGCTTTGAGCATGAAATGTTTACTTATGCAGGAATTCAGAGTCAAGACTTTTGGTTTTGATAACATCAAAGAAATGTATAGGGATGATCCAGATTTTAAGGAAGCATATGAGGGGTCTGAGAATCCAATTCTTAGGGACAGAAGCCAATGGACTGAGTATATGATCCAGGATGGATTATTATTCAGGAGCAATCAACTATGTATTCTGAAATGCTCCATGAGGGAGAACCTGCTGAAGGAAGAGCACAACGGAGGATTGGCCGGATACTTCGGTCATGACAAGACGTTCTCAAAGTTGAATAGCTCATATTATTAGCTAGGGATGAGGACAGATGTGAAGAAATTTGTGGACAGGTGCAGAATTTTCTAGAACACGAAAGGGAAAATACAGAACGCAGGGTTATACCAACCATTACCCATACCTGAAAGGTCGTGGGACGCAGTGAGAATGGATTTCATATTAGGACTTCCAAGGAAACAAAGAGGATGTTATTCAATCTTTGTGGTAGTCGACATATTTTCAAAGATGGCACATTTCATACCATGCCAGAAAACCAACGACGCAACTCATATTGCGAACCTGTTTTTCAAGGAAGTTGTCAGACTTCACGGCTTGCCAAAGAGTATCGTTTTTTATCAAGATACCAAGTTTGTGGGACATTTTTGGAGGACCTTATGGAAGAATCTGTGAACAAACTTGTCTTTTAGATCAGCGTATCATCCTTGGACAGATGGACAGACATAGGTCGTAAACAGGAGCTTGGGAGATTTGCTAAGGAGCTTGGTGACTAAACACCACAGTCAATGGGATCACATTCTACCACAGGCGGAATTCGCTTACAATGATTCACTCAATAGAAGCATAGGGCAAAGTCCATTCCAAATTGTATATGGAATGCAGCCAAGGGGATTTTCTGAATTGAAAGATGCAGAACAAGTCGAATTTAGGAGTGCTAGTGCAGAGGACTTTGCGGAAGGAATGAAGGAGCTTCAGAGCCGAATTAAGGAGCGGTTGCAGAGTTCAAGTCAAGAATACAAGCGTAGAGAAGATCAACACAGGCGAGAACTTCAATTTGAAGTTGGTGATTTGATTCTTGTGCATTTGAGGAAGGAGAGGTTCTTAAGGCGAACGCATAACAAGATGAAGATGAAAAATATTGGACCGTGCAAAGTCATAAGGAAATTTGGGGCAAACACATATGAGATTGAATTACCCAATGGGGTCAGAATCTCACCGATATTCAACGTTGTGGATTTGTACCCTTACAGAAGTGAATAATCAGGAGAAGAGGAGGAACATTAAGAAATTAAATGGACAAAACAAATGCCTGTAGCTGAAAAGCCACAGATGGAAATCATAATTGACAAGAGAATTACCAAAAAGACTAGGAGAAAAGAGTATTTTGAATACTTTATCAAATGGAAAGGACATCTAGTTGAAGATGCCAGTTGGGAAGATGAAACAACTATTCAAAAGTATGGATAGACCGTGCAAGAGCTCATGAATAGGAGTTCATGAAAATTTTCAAGCAAGGGAGTATGATGTAGGAGCATCGTAGAAGCTAAAGAGACAGTTGGATGCGCAGATGTAATTTGAGCACATTTTTATGAAAATGTTTTGAATTTTGAAATCTGAAGCATTGATGTAATAGATAGGGAGAGAGTGCAGTTGCATTTATAACTGCAGATCTAAACTGATTTTGGAGCGTATGTTCCTATCTATTGGATGTAATATACATTTATGTTTGTTTAATGCAAGTAGGTAGATATGAATGCTAGATTAGACATTTTAGAAGCATAGGAGGGAAAAACGGATGATAGAAACCCTCACCCTTGTACCATTGTATTATTATTCAGAATGCGTAAGCTGTAGATCTGTAGAAGAGAATAGAGGAGAACAGAGAATTTTATGCATTTTTTAGCTGTTGATAATTGCCATGTACACGAGCACCGGAATTAATAAAATAAACCTTTGATTCCAATCTATGTGTTTGTTATGGTTGTTGGAACCACCTGTTGAATGGTATGTTGCAGGATTGTTTTCATTCTCTGTATACATTTCTTTCAATGCTATGTATGTTTGTAGGTTCTAGAATTTTTAGTTGAATGTTTCAATTATGGGTAAGGGAAGAATGAGTTTCAATTGTTTCTCTTTCTGAGAACTCCTACAAAGAGTGCAGTGGAGGGTCCGCAAGGAGTGCGCCAACCAGACTCTGAGTTTTATCTCAGAACTCTTAGAAGAGACTCATATTTCATTTTTATAGACACAAGAGCCATGCAAGGTGTGCGCAGGCCGAGTGAAGTCTTGGATTTGACAAATCCGGGAGGAAGATTGAGAGACTACTATTGCAAAGAGTGCACAGGGTGGAAGACTCAAATAACCAGAGGTTATTTGAAAGTGTGCCACAAGGAGTGCATACAGGGATCCTTCTAGAATCTTGAGTTTACAAGCGAATGCTCAGGAGGGATTTAACCTTTGAAGTGGTCAAAGGGAGACAAAGGTCAAACTCGTTTCACAGAAGTCAAGTTCAAGAGGGAAGGACGCCTAGTTGTTTGGCCAGAAGTCCTTAAGGAGGTGAATCGGATGGAGGAGTCGCTACAAGAGAAGCGTTGAAATCCCGTGAGCCTTTGGATCTCATGGAACAACGAAGGGATTAAGACTATGAGTCTTTCAACACCCTTAAGCTCTAGAGGGATAGTGATCGTCAGATTCAGATCAACGTGGCTTGTTGATCTCATATACAAACTCTCGTATCGAAGTTCGGGGAATGGAGTGACAAGAGGTTTGGGGTCAAGAATTGTGGGTGGCCGATCGACGAAATCCTGATACATCGTGGGTCGTCAGATCAAGGGATGCACATAGCCGTCGATTCCGTTGAAGGCTGGATTTCGGAGTCGGGGATTCGCAAGGAGAGTGCACAAGGGGTGGTGCTCCAACTCCTAAAATCATGAGTCACGAAAGGCGCTTGCACCTAGGCTTGGTTGTGGTCACATTGGAAGAGGAGCTAATGAGAGGGGACTAACTTCTTAATCCCATTCAGAATCTCGTGTTTCGGCTATTGTTAAGAGGCATGGCATAGTATTCGAAGAACCCCAACTCGTGAGACCTGAAAATCTGTTGCGGGTTTAAACAAGGGTCTCATTAAACCCTTGTCATGATTTAGAGAATATCCTACGTGGATTGCGGCCCGAGGGCAGGGGGTTTGTGCCATGGCAACAATCAAAGAGACAAAAGGCCAACAAACTGTTGATTTTCAGGAATTTGTTGGAAGTCATTAATAAATTGTTTCCACCTCATGCATGAGGCCTTTGCTAGAGCTAAACCTTAGGTGCAAGTGTCCCTTGATATCTAACTGGTCCTTGAGAATCCATTCAAACTCTTCTTGACATGTGGCAACCTCCCAACAAGGCGAATATCAAAACCATGACCGCTATAGGAAATTAGTACGCAGCGCCACTGTGCAGAGTACGCAGTGCCTACTTCTATATCCAATATCTCTCAAACCAAAACAAATTTTGAAAAACTAGTAGAGGTTTTTGTTATTTGGAATGTTATGAACAAAAACCTCCTCCATTTTTCAAAAATACACTTTCAATTGTTTAGAATCCAAGTTTCAATTTAGTGACTAAAAACTGGTAAAATAATTCTGCATAATTCGTTTTCTGCCAGAAATATTAGGTAGCGCTTGTAGGTAGCGCCACTTGCGTTGCATCTGTGTGCAGATTAGGTAGCATTGCCAAACACGTAGCGCCTTCAATATTGAAAGTGTGCAGAGAAATTTGTAGGATTTCATGATGACAAAACCATTTCAATTAAGTGCCTTGACTGTACAACAGATAGTGCCTTTTACCACTGGGGAAACTAGCACTTAGCAAAAACCCAAAACTCAGACAGTTAGGCCTCTTCTAGCTGCAAATTCTTGTGCTAACACCTCCTTTTAGATGAGGATAAGGGGGTTAAACTCATGATGAGCTACATGATAATGATGAGGATGAATATGATTTTTCTAAGACATGAGAAATCTAAACCTAACAACAGGTCTTTCCCATGATCCAAACCATGGTTTTCAAGGACATCAAATATATGGGAAAATATGAACAAGGCCCATGTAAGCTACCAATTATTTATAAAAGACCTACATTCCTATGGATGAGATCCACACCAAATACACCATTTTCTTAAAATGGAGAGCTATATTCTATATTTACCCCACCAATCAATAAGAAGGATGAATGTGAGAATATGATAGGGGATTTGAGTTAGAGGACTCTAGTCCTTGTTATTATCAAGCCATGCCAACCCCATTAGGATTAATATGCTCATGGAGGGAAATAAGGATCAATACAAACATTTATTTTATTTGACCATGCCATTCTTCTAAGGCTCTATAAGAGAAAGAGAGAAAAGGGGCCAAAACAATTTGTATAGTTGCACTAGATCCTTCCGACTCAAGATACACATAAATAAACAACTCAACACAAGAAATGAAAATTGACATATTAACATAACAATATCCAACTAATTTATTGAAAGTCAACTAATGATACCTTATTCTCCATCTAGATAACAAAATCAGACCACTTTTTTTCTTGTATCATCTCAAATTTGAATTGTGATGGATAACGACCATATTGTTTCTCCTGTCAAAACATGGAAGATGGACTAGTTAAAGTAATTAATATGCAATCATTTACTTTTTTGTACAAAATTTTAAAAAAATATCATTTCAGATATTCCCAGGACTTACAAACTTGCACATTAAGGCTTCTAAACCTGTTTTATCACTATGATGTGTCGCATGACATTTGGCAAGCCTGGACTTCGAGGCCTTGTCATGAAACATACACTAATTCAATTTAATTATGCACCAGTAAAATATAAAAATTGTTTAATGAATTTGAAATAATC
Source organism: Picea sitchensis (assembly GCA_010110895.2). Taxonomy (NCBI): domain Eukaryota; kingdom Viridiplantae; phylum Streptophyta; class Pinopsida; order Pinales; family Pinaceae; genus Picea; species Picea sitchensis. The sequence goes on from SNQJ01S0010181.1 coordinate 96,034, forward strand.
TAGTATCGAAAATTCAAATACGTGTATGCTCTCCTCACCGAACTTCCTTCGTGCATCCTCTCTATCATATGCTTTCACGTTCTCTTTCCATACTTTCACACTTACATCAATTGGACTTATTTTGTTCCTTAGCTCAGGAGGAATTTCTTTTATATTTTCCGTTTGGTTGCAACAAAATCTCTTGCAATTTTGAGTCTTTTGTTTTTTTATCTACTTTACTAACCAACCTCTCCCAAATTCAGTCTCCATGTCATTGATGACTAATTTTTGAAGGTGCAAGGGTATCTTCGAGAATGGAAGATGTAGATTCTCTTTGAAGCGTTGAAGGCATGACTCCTTCAACCTATGCATGAAAAATTTCTCGACATCTGTCATTTTGATATTCCTGGAAACAACATCATATTCTACCTTGGTTTCGTATGTACCAATGAAATATGCATAACATGTACTGGTGGTGGAAGAAATATGTGACCCAGGAGTGGTTGGTACATTGGACGTCTCCACTCCCTATTCCACATTCTTAGAGGTTATTGAGATTGAATTTATCCTTGATCTTTTGCATGATCCAGGAATTGATGGGGAATCAATCTATTCCCTTTGAGAGGGTTGGTTTGGTTGGACTGTTTCAGTGCCTTTAGTATATCGTTCTTCCACATATTTGGAAAGCATGGACAAGTCCATACCTTCTAGTTTGTTCACTGCTTCTACCCCCAATATAGAAGCCATTGCCTCTTTTAGTTTCTCTGGGTCATGTCCCTATATATGTACAATAAATTTCTTATTTTAAATTTAAAAATAAAAACAATAAACCCTATATATATAGAGGAAATTTCTTCTTTTATAATTTTGAAATAAAAAATAAAAAAATAAAATTCAAACAAGCAATGGAAACATGCAAAAATCTATAAATTGAGTATGAAATACCTCATTATGACAAGAATCAGATCCCTTTGCTCATTTCCCTTTGCTTCTTGACATTTTTTGATGTCCTAGGGCGAATTGTTTTCCTCCAGACTGTGGAAAATCCCTCTCTTTGCTTTGTATGTGTTGAAACAACCAGTGGGATTATAGATCGCTCAATTGGTTACGGGTTAACGAGATCAGGTGGATATAGATCATCTGTGGGTGTTTCTTTTTTATTTCTCCTTATTGTTCATCATCTACATGTGGATATAGATCATCTATGGGCTTTCTTATTGTTCCTTTGCATCAATCAATTGCCTGTGTCTTTGTAGGTGAGGATCTTCCCATGCTTTCCCCTTGCCTTATAGATTTCTCAATTAGTTACGAGTCAATGAGATCAAGTGGATATAGATCATTTGTGGGTGGTTCTTTCTTACTGTTCCTTATTGTTCATCATCTGTGGATGGATATAGATCATCAACGAGTTTTCTTACTGTTCCTTTGCGTCGATCAACTGCCTTTGTCTCTGTGGGTGAGGATCTTCCCACGCTTTCCCCTACCATCTTATTGTTCCTTTGCTTCGATCAACTACCTCTGTCTCTGCAGGTGAGGATCTTCCCACGATTTCCCTTGCCTTTTCTCTGGGTGGTTCTTTTGGGTGTGATATTTTTCTTACAATGCATGGGGACATGAGATTACCCGCACATTGGTGTACATGCTTGCTTTTGGGTGCGCGTGGGATATAAAATCGTGAATGGAGATTCAAGAATGCACAAACGCTTTCTTTTGGGTGTGTGTGGGATCTAAAATTGTGAATGGAGATTCATGAATGCAAAAAATATTTCTTTTGGGTGCACACGTGCTTTATTGCATGCATGTTTTCTTTAATTTCATGTTATCCAAATCGTGAATAATGAATTTTGTGTTATGCATAGGCTCTATTATTAATTTTCATTTTCCTTTACTATTCGGCTCTAAATTGGAAGCCATTAGCAACGGATTTAGCACCCCAAGCTGATTCCAATTTATCCACTGGACTGTCCTAAATCCGTTGCTAATGGCACCCAATTTAGTGTCGATTAATCCATATAATCAATTGAGGTGACTCTTTGTAATTTCCTTTTGTTGGGCTTTGACTCTTCTTCATCCACTTGTAATGAGGTGTAACTTACATGCCTTACATGTGGCCTTCATGATTCTCTTGTTGCCAATGACAAGGATGATGTGGGTCTTTCTCCCTCGTCAATAAAGTAGCCATGGTTTCCTTCCTAGGTTTTATAGGTTCTTGCATGAAGACAAAAGGCCCAGTGAAGACTCTAACCTTGAGGGAAAGCTTGATCTATGATCTCCCCTACTAAATTGATTGATGGTGGTTAACCTTGAGGGAAAGCTTGATCTATGATTTCCCAGGACTTGGTGTTTGTTCCGGTAAGACAAATGTTTTTACGTATTTACACTAATAAATTATTTTCATCCTAGCTCATACTCAATATTATACTATTATTTTTATGTTATAAACTTTATTGAAATGAAGGGATTCAAACAAAGGGGATATTTGCATGTCCAAGATGTGCAGAACAATTTCAAGGGCGATATTCTAAAGATCTGCATAAATTTATTTATGCAAACAACAATGTTTTTCTACCACCAGATCATAGGATTAGAATCTGCCATAAGAATCAATTTGATGGAAAATTTGAAAATAGAGGCCCTCCCATGATTATGGGTCCAGTTGATTGGATTAAGAAGTATGAATATGCTGAATTGAAAGCTTGGAAGGATTATTTTGACGGGGATGATTTTATTGAAGAACCGAAACAAGTTGTAATTAAGATGCCAGAAGGGATGAAAAGGAAATTCATATTTTATGATCTCCCTTATTAGAAGGATCTATTAATATCTCACCTATTATATCCTATGCGCATCTTCAAAAATGTCCCAGATTCAATATTTCGACATATATTAGGCACAAAGAAGGACACCTTGTCTTCGAGGAGAGATATTTATCTTTCGCGTACCAAATTAGATAGAAAACATTTGTTCTCAACCAGGGAAAATGAATCATATGAAGAAGCTCCATGGATTTTGAAAAAGAAAGAGATAGACCAACTAAAAAATGGCATACCTTCAATAAGGACACCTACTGGCTATGGGTCATCATTGGTTAAATCTTTTACAATTGATGGACATATCACATGATTTAAAACACGTGATTTTCATCATTTTATGAAGCTATTATATATCATCATTTAGATATCCTGATATTCTATTGTGTGACAAAAATAACTAATAACCTTTCATAAATGTTTTTGACAACATATCATTCCATTGGCAATTAGGGGGGATTCATGTCTTACCGTTGACTTGAGGAATGCCATAAGTGAATTGTCAACATTTGAAAGGTATGTGGTATGGAATGTTCATGTGTGAGAGACATAGAGATATTGTGTTTCATTTTAATTTTTTCCTAAAAGTTCATACCAATTTAATATTCTTATATTAGGTGGGTGGCATCCAAGGAGATCCACGAATGTGAAGTGCCAAAATGGAAGAAGAAAATTACAGAAATTGTATGTGTATTTGAGAAAGATCTCCCTACAAGTTTCATGTGAAGGATCAGATCCTGTCACTGAGAGGGGGGGGTGAATCAGTGACACAATAATTTTATCAATTTTATTTTATTTATGGAAACAAAATCTTAACACAATATTTTATCGTGGAGCCCAATTGGAAAAAACCACAAACGCTTTTCTATTAACTGCAAATTTGTTTTACATGTTACATAGAAGGAAGATATTCTTCCTTTTCGATCAACACCAACTGATCAGGATGCACCCACACCCTTCTTCACCAGCACCAACTGGTAGGAGGAAACAACCCCCTGTTTAGTCAGCTACAACTGACAAGGAAGCACCAACTCCCTATGCAGGCACCAACTTGCCCTTGCACCACCCAACCACCCTTATTTTCTGAATCTGAACTAACTTTTGTATCAAGTCTTTCCTGCATCTCTCTCTAGTTATCTGATTTAATATATACTTTGATTCAGACTGCAGAGACACATTTCTTCTCAACACTCTTCCTCATTTATATATTCTTCAAAATGGTGTGAGAGTGATACACTGTGTCCCTTGGTTTTGAGCCATCACACCTCTTTGTTTAAATTAACCATAATCACTGATTATTATGTTTACTGTGAAGGATTTTCTTAAATTGATCACATATGGATCAATTTCATCCTTTAAACTCGATCTCAAATCTCTGTTATTTTCACAGAAATCGAATTTTGCGGAGGCGCTTCCTTCAAACCATTACATGTGACCGAGTGTTACAGAACCATGGGCTTACCAATAACAGTGATGTATTATATTTTCATTTAAATTTCTTATATCATATGCCCAATGGCGGTGACCAAACACTAGGCCAAAGGAGTGCTTGAGCGCTTATCAAATCAATGGTCACGATTCAATCTTCTCATGAGATGGACGGCTGACGGAACTTCACCCTTCGAAACTTCGGGATTTCAACTTTTCAAACTTTCGAATAAGATTGGACAGTTTATTTCACGAAAGCAAATCAATGGTCAGATTTGATCCTTACACTCATCCTTTCATTGTTTAATCCGACGGCTAGGACTTAATCAAGCATCGTGATGGATGGCCACCATTTACTCCGGGACTTTGGCTATTTCAACTTACGCTATCCTTCCACTGTAGTATATCGACGGATGAGAATGCTCCTGAAGTGTTTCTTTAGATCGGACAAACCATGTCTACTTCGAGATTTTTTCCTTTGGGACATCTGAGCTTTTGTCATTTGCTAGTGGAAAACTCCCAAAGTAATTCTTCTGGAGTGACTGAACTTATTGACATCATGTGTTGACATGGCATGAGACAATTTCATCTTGACACATGTCATCATATGATTATGCCATGTGTACTTGCTGATGTGGTCTACCATGTGTCCTTGTTGGCGTGGTCTACCACACGTCCTTGCTGACGTGGTCTGCCACACATCCTTGCTGACGTGATCTGCCATATGTCTTTGTTGACATTTTCTGTTGACGTAGATCTCCCACACGTCCTTGATGATGTGGTCTGCTGACATGGTCTACCACATTTCCTCTTGAATTGGACAGTTGAGGCTTACTTCGGATGATCCGGTGGTAGAGAATTTATTTCAGCTCTCCGGGTCTTTGGGCTTCGGGAATTTCAAATCTCAAACTTAAAAATTTGAAGTCACATTTTTCCGAAGCTTAACCTCCTCACATATTTAGAATGATCAGACGGCTGACAAGTATTCGGATAATCGAGAACTCAAACTTTCTTCTTATCCCGTCCTTCCACTCAATTTTAACTGGACGGCTAATGAGAATTCGGATAATCGATATCTCGGATCTTTCAATTTATCCTGTCCTTCCACTAAAAAGTGATCCAACGGCTGACGGGTATTCGGATAATCGAATTCTCAACTTTTTCCCCGCTTATCCTATCCTTCCACTTTAAAGTGATCCAATGGTTATGAAGACTCTTGAAGCAGATCCATGATCAAGGATGGTTGTGGAACAAAAAATTATGAGTGATTTAACTCGTCACCAAAACTCCACAATTTTAAGTTGTGCATTGTTGATGAGTCAACCACAATCGTCGATATTCGAGGCTATAATATTTGACAGTCTTGACTAATTGCAGGATTGGAAATAGCACGATATTTAATTCTCCTTTCGATCTCTGCAATCTATCCATGTTGTTGATCTGGCGATTGCACATCTGATGGTCACGACTTAATCTGAATTAATCCGATCATTTGTTAGATCAACCACAGTCATCGATGTTTGGGTTTATGAGATCTGACGATCTGACCAATTGCAGGATTAGAACTAGCGAGTTTTTTAATTCTTCTTTCACTCTCCGCAATTCATCCTTGTCGTTGATCTGACATGCAGATCCAATGATCATGATCCTCCAATGGTCCTCAAGCCCACGGTCACTCATATGATTGATGTCTGTAATATGAGACGATCAACACGGTAAATTTATTGATCGGATGGTTGTTGAGGCTTCTCACCCTGAGCTTACACATTTCCTTTCGAGCTTTGATATCTGCATACTATTTTCTCCTCCTCCTGAACTTACGCTTTCGATTTTTGCATACTGTTTGACATTTTCTGCTAACTGATATACTGTTCACATCAATGAAAATCTCATCTATGGTAAATCACAATGACAATTCATCATAACAACAAATCATCACATCGATTATTGACATCAATGACAATATGTCCAACAATCACCCCCTTTCTCATTGATGGCAACTCACAAACTTCATACACAATCTCCCCTTGTGATGATGCTTCTCTCCTCTGAAGTTACTCTCCCCCTTTGACATCAATGGAAAAGGGTTTCTCCTCCTATGATCTATCTATCTCAATACTTCTGCTCAGATTCTTGGCCATTGGTAACTCCTCCTGCAATCACACTTTTCCTGTCATAATTGAATGACTCCTTCTGACATTGATTGTTGTCTCCCCCTGATTTGGTGCCAATTGATGCATTTTTATTTATTTTGACAGATTTAGGTTGGAAGAAGGATTACTCCCAATTTTTTCTTGAGATATTCAAATACATCTCTACTTAAGGGTTTTGTGAAAATATCTGCCACCTATTCTTGTGTTGGAACATATTCCAAAATGATGTTATTATTTTCAGCCTGATCTCTTAGATAGTGGTACTTTATGGGAATGTGTTTCGATTTTGAGTGTTGGACAGGATTCTTGGAGAGACTTGTAGTGCTTGTATTATCACAGTGGATAATAATAGGTTCTTCAAATACTATTTTGATGTCTTGTATGGTTTGTTTCATCCATTCCACTTGTGTGCAACATGCTGTTGCTGTAATATACTCAGCTTCAGTGCTAGACAATGAAATTGAGGATTGTTTCTTGCTTATCCAAGCTACCAGTGATTCTCCCAAAAAGAATGCTCCTCAAATTGTAATTTTTTTGTCATCTACACTACCTGCCCAATCAACATCTAGCCACCATCCCAACAGCTTGCTTGACATCACATCTGGAATTTGTTACATAGAGCAAACTTTCGATTATCGCAAGAGTTGACTCTAGGCTGTAATAGAGCCAAGCCTTAGCACATTTTAAATGAAGTAATAATTTGTGATTGATCAGAAATGAAGAGGCATGACCTCGTTTTCCTAATTTAATTAAAATAAGCAAGATGGATAGAAGATAGGGGATGAAGGAGACTGAAACAAAGAGTTAGGTATCTAATTTCGATAAGTCTAATCTTTATCTCAACAGAGGAATGAAAAACAAATTTGAGAGACAAATATGCATATATATAACTTGTAATCTAGGCAGAAACAGTCAAGCTACAGGTCTTGTTTTTCTCACAGCATAAACAGAGGAAAAGTTGAACCTAACAGGCTACCCAATAAATGACTACAACAGAGGTATTACTGAATTGGAGCCATTACAAGTTAAATATGTAAAAGAAGAAAAAACAAATGAATGTAAACCTGAGAAAAACAATACAGGAAAAGACATAATTATACATTGACGAGGTATAGAATCTCTTTTCATTCTGTTTTATATTTGCTGAAATAAATTGCATTACAAACCCAGCCTCCAAAAGGCTCTCGGGTTGTTTCCCCCCCTCATTTCTCATCAAAGAGATATACCATATATAAGTTTTCTTCTCCCTTCATAATCCTCTAGTGTGTAACATATGAGAAATGACCTCAAAACTAACTAAGAGTCGTGAGAAATGAACTGACAGTTATTTAACTGAAATCTGGGCACGTTCCTACATTTCTGGGCCATGTCTTCTCAAAAAACAAAACACCATCTTGCGAGACACTTTTGGCTACCTTCCTGAGCTCCAAATGCATATTTTAAAGTACCATTGGAAATCTTATGACTTCTAGATGTCAATCGACTATTTGAGCGTGTAAAACAGCCTCTTCACGGCTGAGAATATTGAGTTTTTCTAAGGCAGTTTATCACTAGAAAACCCTGCGATTTTGGTAGCTAAGAGGCCGAAAACAGGGGTGTCTTAGTACCGAAAGCCTGAAATTTCGGCAGCTAACGACGCATTTTAAGGGTCGAGTAAGCTACAGAAAATCTTGGCAAGCGATTTTTGACAAGTGGCTATTGTTTCCTCCTCCGCCTTCCAGGTATCTTGTGCATATCTCTTGCAGAGAGTTGAAACGACCATCAAATCGGGAACAGGTATGCGTTAGGATTCTACATGTTGTGCTAACTCGTATTGATTTCATTTTGCAGGTGGAACTTTCTTCTAATCGACATTTTATGCATGAGGTTGGAACCTTAATCCATCTACGTTATGTGTGTAAGGCTGGAACCTCGATTTCGGGCCTTCAGGCTTCAAGGGAAAAGAGGAGTGGCTCATTAACATTCTTCTGAAGGTCAAAATCCCAAAAACAGAATGAGATTCTATAACCCTTCTAGCGATTTTCTTGGCATGTATTACATTCTTTCCGTGCCTCCTCGCGAGCTCTTCCTCCATGTGGCTTAATGTGTGGCGCTTGAGCGCTTAGTCTCGTCCAACTGGTGTCATATCATGGGTGTTTGGCCCTGGTACTCCCATGGATTCTCTCCTTGGATTTTTGTATGAGTTTTCTTGTGACTTGGCATGACAGACAGATGGCCCTTTTTTTCCACCTGCACTTTCGGTAGCTAAGGGCATATAAAATTTGAGATTTAATCTACCGAAAGTCTTCACTTTCGGTAACTAAACACTATGAATTTTTCCCTCCTAAGCTACCAAAAGCCAAAATTTCAATATTTGTTCCAACATAGGCTCCATCTAGGGATGGTGCTTTCCTGCAAAGTGCCAAGAATAGTATACCATGTGCCTTCATCCATTGGGTGACCTGAAATCATCCTTATCAAACTCTGAACCCTATCACTTTACTTGCACCTTTCCGAAATAAAAACCGCTTATGCATTCATTGGGATATGGAGTCATAATGCTTTAAAACAAAACCAATATACTGGATGCCAAACTGAACTGGAAACATACTGAAAACCATTGTTGTACTCTAATGCTCAAAGTTAATCTTATTTATATGCATCACCTACTCTAACTACTGAAAAATTCCCACTGAATCAAATGATATGAAAATGCCAGTGAAGCCAATCCAATAACTGTCTACTTATTTGAAATCTGCTCACACTTTCTTTGAGCATGCTGAAAAAGGAAACTGACAACTCCCATCTGACATGTTGTTGATCATGAATGTTCAAACTTTTCCTCATTTCATGTTACAAAATATCCATGACATAGCATACTCTTCCATTAAATGAATCTAAAAGGTCAGCAAAAGGATCGTGAAAAAATGCATGGTCCTAAGGTTTTAAATAACAAATTGCCTCTAGGATTCTTTGTTCTGCATCATTGTGCTCAAAATCATCTGATCTGGTATGCTCATGAAGATGGTTGAATTCTGGTTGAAGATCATCCTTCCTCCATGAAAAACCTGCAACAAACTATTCAAAGGAAATGATCTTATAATCATTGGTGTACACATCATATCTGGGTGTAGAAGATAAATCTGAAGTGTTATCAATCAGAAAAATACTCGAGGTATCAACTATGAGCAACTCTGATCCTTTCTCTATCATGCTTTCTATCTTAGATTTATACTCCTCCACATCAAAATCTAAATCATTCTCGAACACCAAACATTCTTCAGGATTGTTAAACATAACAAACACATCTTTTTCATGAAACAAAACATAGTCTACAAGCTGATCTCTTGGCAGGGAATCATCATCATAAATAGGTTCACTAACTTCCTGTATAGTTTCATGGCTGACATCATTTAAAATCATATTTTCATTAATAATAGAAGAAGTTTCACTCACATATTCAGGACTGTGTGGATGTTGTAGATCTGTGTAAGCAGGGGCTGCAACGTAACTGTTCAGGAGCATATCTATCTCTTCTTCTATTAAAGGAGGAGGTGGTCTATGCAATTTCTGGATCAAGCAACTATTGTTTTCTTTCTCTTCTACAGGTTGACCATGCTGTTGAATATTATCTTCTTGAATATGATCACAAAAGCTATCATATCCTGCTTCTTTATCAGCCAACTCTTCCTCATACTGATCATCTTCATCAACTTGAGAAATTTCTGATATTCCTTCCTCCTCTTCAAGAGGATTTGTTTGATCTTTTTGTCTTATGAATTCTATATTACAAAAATCTTCAAAAAGGATTTCAGCTGAATATATCCTCTTACAATGTTGATGAAAAAGTGTGTGAAAATCTTTCAATGAAGGAATACTAGAATGGGGTAAAGATTTATACCAGAGTCTAGCATCTCTTTCCAATGAAAACATAAACAGTTTCATGAGGACATCTTCATGATGTACATTTAATTCATCCATGAGCTTGTGGAATTCAAACAAGTGTTGAGTAGGATTGTCGTCCTCATATTATCCAAATTTAGGAAGGACATCTTCCCAAATTTTAATTTCTGGAACAGTGTTTGGAAAACCATAAACATTTGTAAAGTCCAGAGGAGAAAACCTTGCAACAATCCGAGCAACAAATGAATTCGAAATTTTGAGACCAGTGGAGTCGCCAGTGAATCATGTAGAGTCTTCGAACCAAGGAGTTGCCAGGTGAATGATCACAACCAATTGAATTCCTATCCCATGCTCACCATCAAGAGATAGATCTGAACTTTTTGTCATATCATAGGGAATATAACTTCATTCCTCCGTCCACGACAACGATGCCGAAAAATGTTGTCGCAAGAGTTGACTCTAGGATGTAATAGAGCCAAGACTTAACACATTTTAAATGAAGTAATAAATTTTGATTGATCAGTCATATGAGGCTTCTAGAAATAGGTCTGAAGCAGGCGTTTCACTCATTTATAGATCAGAAACGAAGAGGCATGACCTCGTTTTCCTAATTTAATTAAAATAAGGAAGATGGATAGAAGATAGGGGATTAAGGAGATTGAAACAAAGAGTTAGGTATCTAATTCCGATAAGTCTAATATTTATCTCAACAGAGGAATGACAAATAAATTTGAGAGACAAACATGCATATATATAACTTGTGATCTAGGCAGAAACAATCAAGCTACAGGTCTTGTTTTTCTCACAGCATAAACAATGGAAAATTTGAACCTAACAGGCTGCCCAATACATGACTATAGTAGAGGTATTACTGAATTGGATCCATTACAAGTTAAATATGTAAAAGAAGGAAAAATGAATGAATGTAAACTTGAGAAAAACAATACAAGAAAAGACAGAATTTGACATTGACGAGGCATAGAATCTATTTTCTTTCTATTCTATATTTGTTGAAAGAAAATGCATTACAAACCCAGCCTCCAAAAGGCTCTTGGATTGTTTCCCCCCCTCATTTCTCATCAAAGAGATATACCATATATAAGTTTTCTTCTCCCTTCATAAGCCTCCAACATGTAACAGATGAGAAATGACCTCAAAACTAACTAAGAGTCGTGAGAAATGAACTGGCAGTTATTTAATTGAAATTTGGGCGTGTTCCTACATTTATGGGCCATGTCTGCTCAAAAAATGCAACACCATATTGTGGGGCACTTTTGGTTGTCTTCTTGAGCTCCAAATGCATATCTGAAAGTACCATTGGAAATCTTATGACTTCTAGATGTCAATCAACTATTTGAGCACATAAAACGACCTCTTCACGACTGAGAAAAATGAGTTTTTCTAAGGCAGTTTATCACTAGAAAAACCTACGATTTCGGTAGCTAACAGGCCGAAAACAGGGGCGTCTTAGTACCGAAAGCCTGAAATTTCGGCAGCTAACAATGTGTTTTCAGGGTTGAGTAAGCTATCGAAAATCCTGTCAAGCGATTTTTGACAAGTGGTTGTTGTTTCCTCCTCCACCTTCCAGGTATCTCGTGCATATTTCCTGTAGAGAATTGAAACGACAATCAAATCGTGAACAGGTATGTGTTGGGACTCTGAATGTTGTGCTAACTCGTATTGCTTTCATTTTGTAGGTGAAAAGTTCTTCTCATCGGTGTTTTATGCATGAGGTCGGAACCTTAATCCATCTGTGTTTTTTGTGTAAGGATGGAACCCTGATTTCGGGCATTCGGGCCTCGGGGGAAAAGAGGAGTGGCTCATTAACATTCTTCCGGCGACCAAAATATCGAAGGCGGAATGTGGCATTATAACCCTTCTAGCGATTTTCTTGGCATGCATTGTGTTATTTCATGCCTCCTTGTGAGCTCTTCCTCCATGTGGCTTAATGTGTGGCGCTTGAGCGCTTGGTCTCGACCGGCTGGTGTCATATCGTGGGTGTTTGGTCCTGGTACTCCCATGGATTCTCTCCTTGGAGTTTTGTATGAGTTGTATTGTGACTTGGCATGACAGACAGATGGTCTTTTTTTTCCACATGCACTTTCGGTAGCTAAGGGCGTATAAAATCTGAGATTTAAGCTACCGAAAGTCTGCACTTTCGGTAGTTAAACGCTATGAATTTTTCCCTCCAAAGCTACCGAAAGAAAAAATTTCAATATTTGTTCCAACACTCCCAATAATTGATTCGTAGTGTTTTGGATCTACAACTTTGGACTCATTATCCTTGCTTAGTTTGCATCCAACTGTCATAGGTGTACTAATAGGTTTGCAATCTTGTAACTGGAATCTCTTAAGCATATCTTTAACATACTTAGACTGATGGATTAAGAATCTTCTTTTGGACTGTATTATTTGTAATACAAGATGATGCAGGAGCATCGTCAGAAAGCATGTGTGGCAGGAAAGCTCAGAGCCTAGGAATCATTTCGGAATCTCAAATGCTGAGAGTTACTGTGAATCTTTTGGAGTTGATTGGAAAAAACGGAAGAAGATCAAATGCTTGGGAGCGGATGATCACGAGTGATCAGAGATTTTCATTCTGAGTCTTGAATGTAATTGAAATTAGGTGGCAGTTAGAGTTTTTTTTCATTTTATGAGGTAGATGAGTAGTCGGGGGGAACCCTAAGGACCCTCTAAGATAAATAGAGATTTTGTACACCCAAATGAGGCTTCAGCGAGTTAGTAGAAATTTTTCAAGTTTTGAGTTATTGTTTTGATATCAGCTATAGCCATTTACTTTTGAATGAATATGACAAAGGAAAATTGACCCAAATGCATAGTACTATTATTGTTTGCAATTCTTTGTTATTGAGGTTTCACAAATGAATGAATTTCATCATGAATGGATGAAACTATGAATGTCAGTATAAGTTTCAATCATTTCTCTTATGTTGAGTGAGTGCAAGGTGTGCACACATAACGCAAGAAGTTTGTGATGGGATCTGTTTCGATTCCAAAGCTCATAAGAGATAGCACGAAACTTCCCCTGTGCAAGGAGTGCAAAGTGACTGTTGCAAGGTCTACACAGTCACTCGCAAGGACCAAGTCTTGCGTAAGAATTTGATGCAAGGAGTGCAAAGATTTGGAATTCGGCTAAGTGTCGAAGGGAATTCGTAAGAGTCAAAGTCACGAAACACAAAATCTTGACTTGATCACAGTTGTTGATCCAAGGAAAGATCTGGACCATCGATCTAGCACCATCATGATTTCGGATATTGGGAGAATGGAGGTAAGGAGACTCCCAAAGTCGTGAAACGTGAAATCCCAAATCAAATGGAGCCATTAGATCATGGGGAGTCATGAGTCATCGATCTGACGCTCACAAATATCGACATTTAGGGGATCGAGCGAAAAGAGGTGAAAGTCTTTCTACTTCACGATATGCGAAATCGTGAAATCTTGATACGTGAAAAGGAGAGACTAGCTGTTATATTTTGGGGATTGCGGACCATTGATTCGGTGCTCTGAAATATTGGCATTTTGGGAGTCGAGAGAACAAAGGTGAATCACATCGGGAATTCCTAATATGTGAAATCCCGACGCGCTTGAGAATTGAGCCCCGGGTCATGGTGAATGGTCACATGGACGGAGGCCAAGGGAGGATATAGGGACTATTAAATCTCTTATTGACATTTCGGGAGTTGGGGAGTCTGGGTTGACTCATTCACAAAGTCCCGACATGTGAAATCACGACGCGCCTTTCACGTAGGTGTGCAGTCACAGCCCGTGGTCACAGGGAGGTGAAGCTCGCACTTGGTTCTTAGTCACCCAGGCGGAGTGTCGTAAAGGACCTGTGGATTTGTTCATGGGATTCCAGTAGGGAATAAAGAGAGTTGTTCCATCTCATCAGATTTAAGAACGATCCTTAGACCAGGAGGTCAGCGGACTCTGTCGAGGTAGGGGGTCTGCATCACAAGAAATAAATTCAGATCACCAAGCAAGGACATTTCAAATTCTTCCTGCATCATCCTAGCAAAGTCCTTACTCATTTTTTCATCATCACTGCCAAATATAATATCATCAACATATACTTCCACAATAATTATGTTATTACCAATAATTTTGCAATAAAGATTGTTGTCTATTGATCCCCTTTTGAGGC
>SNQJ01S0010182.1:1589-26377 GCA_010110895.2 Picea sitchensis
CCCTCCTAAAGAACCTCAACAGAGTCACAAACAAGAATCTCAGAAAATGACATGGATAAGAAAGCAAGATCAGTATAGCAATGAAGAATGCACAGTCGCTTTACAAGCTAAACAGAAGAAACGTGGTTGGTATGTTAACAGTGGATGTTCAAAACACATGACAGGTGATAGAGATAAGTTTCTTACATTACGAGAGGAAAGAGATGGATCATTCTCCTTTGGAAATGATGATTCATCCAAAATAATTGGAAAAGGCACAGTCCGAATTGGGAACAAGAATGAAAAGGAAGAAAATGTTCTACTAGTAGAAGATATTAAACATAATATTTTAAGTGTGAGTCAAATGTGTGACCAAGTTCATAAAGTTACTTTTGATTCACAAAAGTGTGAGATAAGAAAAGAAGGTTCAGCTAAATTGGTCGCTACAGCTGCAAGAACTTCAAGCAACATATATGTGTTAAGCGAAATTGGAAATGAAAAGTGTTGTCTAGGAAAGGAAGATGAAATTTGGCTAGGCATAGAAGAATGGATCACATGCATTTTGATAACCTTGTCAAAGTCATCAAAAGAGAAGCAGTCAGAGAAATGCCCCATATCACGAAATGTAATGTCCCCACTTTGGGACATCATCACAATGCAGAGATTTATGATGACCAGAGTAGCCAGATGGATGTTATAGTGAGTATAGGGGTATTTGAGAGGCATGGTGCAGTCCATCTTGCATTGATCATCACATTCCATCATTATGATCCATTCCGCACAAGTTGGCTTTAGTTTTGTTGCATTCCGATGATTTCCATGATTTTGACTATTTTGAGCTATAAGTTAATTGAAATCACTGAAGAGGCCATTTTGGGCACATTACTTGGAGGAACCTCTTAGTGTAATAGCTCATTGGAATCGGGAGAAGAAACACTACAGGATGGGATGTCTAGAAGTGACTTTCAGTGGCCAGGGAAGCCACAAGGAGAGATAAGGATCTTTTCAGAGGTAAAAACGTTAATTAATTAATTAAAGTGATTTAATTAATTAATTAAATATTAATAAAATGAAAGTCACTTTGGAGGGACAAGGTGAGACAAAAGTATAAAGGAAAGGCAAGGGCCTCTTCTCATTATTCATGTATGATCTTATTTTGATTTTTTGGCTTCTAGCTAGTGAGCCCAACATTGGGGTTTGAGGTTTTGACTTAACAAACCCTAGGGGATGAACCGATTGGTGAAAAGATTCCACCTAGCTTGTCCCAAGATTGGTGCTCAGTCCTGTGCACTCTCCCCCACCATTCTAGTCAGATCTACATCATTGCAGGAGGTTCTACATAGCCATGAGCACAGGAAGAGGCACCATTAGGGGTTTCAGCAAGGGGGCGCTTCATCCCTGGAGAGATTAGTTGTAGGAGATTGTAGAAGTAGATTTAGGGGATTCTATCCTTGGGTTTTAATTATAGGGGCCTTGGACATCAGATCTAGTGCTTTCTAAGATAGTTTTTATGGCTCAGATTATTTCTTGGCCGATTAGGGGTGAGTGAAGAGAAGTAGGGCATTTTTGAGATCCATATTTAGTCTGTTTGGAGGGGTTACAGTTCATATATGACCCTAAGACTTCACTAGGTGACTACCCAGTGTCCCGTCTATATTTACGGAGAGTTTGAGGAGCATTTGGAGGCCTCCTTGTGGGGGCAGATTATCTAGGGTTCAGTCATCTAGTGGGGCACCACATTCAATGGGGGATTCGGATCTCTGAGAGATTGGGGATAATGTGGAGATTTAGCAGGCACACAGGTTGTTCTTACCATCACTTTCGATATATCCGGTTAGCATATTTCTTGGTGTGGACACTTTTATGTGAGGGCCAAGTTATTGGGGAGTTTGACCCTTCTATTGGAATGATAGCATTCTTAATTTGGAGAGTTTAGCATTTAGATCGATTGTATTGATCTTCATTTCTTATTCAGCCTTTGGAGGCATCTTTTTGTATTAGTGGGAACATTTTGTAGCAGCTCTTATCTATTGTCTATCTTCTTGGCCATCTATTGAGCATTCAGATCGACATCTTCGTTGTAGCGAGTTTCTCTATTTTATGAATAAAAGCGAGAATGGAGATGTTTGGCTTGTCTATCTTATTGCTATGGTTGAGGTATGTTCCATGGTTATCTCTTTCTATTATTTACTACATACACATATAAACACATCTAAAGAGTAGATCAACAAAGTGTTTGAAAAAAAAAAAAAAAAAAAAAAAAAGTTTTAGAAAGACACCAACTTGGTGATGATCCTTGCGCAATGGCTTGGGATCATTACAGTGGTATGAGCTTAAATCCTGCAAACTGAGGGTGTTTGGATAGTTGGAAGGAAATGGATAGGATATCATTTGAGATATCATGTTTGGAGATAATTTATCACGGCCTTAGCGAGGAAAGTAGGGCTCTCATAACCTTTCTTTAGTATGTAGCCTTTAGAAATCCCAATTGGAGAAAATGGGATATTCTACAGGGGATCATCCTTAAAAGCAGCAGATAAAGAAAAAAAAGAGGTAGCTAGATGGTGGGAAGAATAGAAATCCCATGCCCATTAGAACTTTAGCCTTACCCACACAGTTGCAAAGTGCGTGGGAACCATATCATAGGTCACGGTGGGATCAAGCGCGTGTGGGGCATATCATGACAATGATGATGAGGTGTGTGAGGATGGAGTGATAGATGTGGATTGAGCGGTTGGATGATGAAAATGACTCTTGCAGGAGGCTAGTGATAGTGACTCTACCAGAGAGGGATAGTGATGGGTGACTCTTGCACCCAGAGAGCGGTGATAATGACTCTACCTCAGAGGATAGTGATGATGACTCTTACCTGAGAGGCTAGTGATGCTTACACACTTGAGGAGGATGATGACACTAGTGCTTAGTGGATAGGCAAGCTGGATGGATGGGGCGATAGAACTAGTTTCTCAGTAGACATGTCACATACTCTTGATGACCTTACACCTCAGCGAGTGGTGACACTAGTGAGGGAGTCACTTGTTAGCACCTAGAGATGATGGAGAGCTTCCTATGGGGGCCATGACTTACATATGTCACCTGTTCAAACACCCATAATAGCCATGTCACATGAGGTCCCGATTGGTACATTAGGTATGATGGATGAGCCCTGTGTGAGGGATGCACACCATGGATAGGTGACCCACAGATCCAGGAGGAGGTCACGGAGGACATCTGGTGAGTTGACCTCACACATATAGGTCAGCGAGAAGAGATAGAGTCACAACTATTGGAGACTCATTGGTTGTGGTCGCAGCGGTGGATGGAGCACTTACTTCCAGGATCAGATTGCATTGACGAGGATGCACTCTTGGTGTCGGGATGACCATAGCATGTGTCTAGACACAGCTATATGGGATCGAGGCACATATGAATGATGTGACCGGAGTGCACGAGGAGGATCTGACTACTCATCTACGGGATCTGATTAATGATTCCAAGGGAGATAGCATCTAGTGATGAAGTGTAGTGGCATACAGGAGGACCAGTAGCATAGTAGGCGATTAGACCAGGTTCAGCATGCCATCTTATGCATGGGGTGTTTTTTGGGGATTCTAGTGTTGGCACTAGCGGTGACCCCGAGCACTGAAGCCAGGTGTAGAGGGTCTAAGATGGCACCTCTCAATATGACCATGTCGGGGAGTCCACACCTTAGCGACCTGGAGTTGGAGTTAGTGAGGTTATGATCAAGGCAACCACTAGGCGATATTGATGACATGCATGCGATGTTGGGAGATTATTGTTGGAGAGCATTAGTGGTACAGGGTAGCTCAGATGGAGGGATTTTCCATGGATGATTTTCACACTCTACGGGAGAGAGTGTCTATACGTGATGGGGGCTGACTTCACCAGCGGAGTTGTTGTGACAGGGGATTATCTGAGGGTTGGTGAGATGTATCATGGCTTTGAGGGAGGCGGGAGTTGGATATGGATACGACTCACTCGAGTTGGAGAGAATAAGAGGATTCTTGAGAGGCATACATACCACCCTTCAAGAGTGGAGTCTAGGACAGATGGAGTCTCTTGAGGAGATCCATGAGAGATCCACTTCATCTGTCTTAGTGGACACTGATATGTATCAGTCAGTCACGGTGTGAGGAAGGGATGTTGATGATCTAGCAAGGGAGCACTAGTTGATGGGGGACGCTTCCATTTGTGTCTTGGGATTGTTTGAATCTCCATATAGAGATTGATCAACCATACACCAGAGTATCTGTGATGCAGCATGAGTTTTTGAGAGATGACAGGAGTATGCGAGAGCATACAGTGATGAGTGAAGTAGCTCACACAGAGACATCTTGAGATGTATGGTGGGATTCAAAGGGGTTTACTACCTAGCAGGGGAGGAGACGCACTTAGGGGAGCATGCATGTGCTACTCCTTTGTAGCGACATATGGTTATGAGATCTCACCTTGACCATTTCAGCAATTCCGTGGTAGATGAGAGATGGAGGATGGTTTCTGACAGTTAAGAGGTTACTTCCAATTGTACGATGGCTGGGGCTTAGTGATGACTCTGGTGGCGGTTATCATGGATCTTGATGAATGACCCACATTAGAATCTTTGAGATTGACCAAAGCATGTGATAATCCTCAGGTCCTACAGTCAGCTACGGATATGTTTGTTATCCTTTTCCAACATTTATCATTGACAATAGCATGGGGAGGGATATGGAGTAGGCACATAGGGATTACATTAGTGATTAGTCTCCACCACGGGGAGTAGTTAGAGGGAGATTGAGTGATAAACTTCCAAGTTTTCCATGGGACCCAGGACTTCATTTTTTTTTAGCACGATGTTCATGTTGACCAGGTTGCACCAGAAAGCCACAAACTCCACCTTGGTTTGGTTTGGAACGGGTCTGCAGGTACTTGTCCTAAGGGGCAAGACCTTTTCTCCCTTTTGATCATCATGATAAAGCATGAAGACATTTGGATGGAATGCCTACCACTCTGAGATATGCCTTCTGAGGATACATTTTGGACGGTAGTCCGGTGGTCATGAGTATTTCAACTTGAGGATCGAGGGAGAGGAGGGATCAGTGTATCACCGGGGGACAGAAAGTTGTCATCAGAGTAGTGCAAGGCCATCATACATTTGATCTTTGTGAGGAGGTTAGCATGGGACCCGAGTTACCAGGTTGAGCAGTGACTAGCAGCCAGTGAGTGGACATTTGTAGGGGAAAGTTATTCTAAATTTTCATTTAGCTTTAGTGTTGAGGGAGCACAACACTTGAGGGTGTCTCATGGAGGTCTTATAGTACCTCATGTTGGCATCATCATGTGCAGTTGATGGAGGACATGTAGATCTTGGTAGATATTTGGAGGATGAACTCATTTCCAGATGAGGCCCTGTGTCATATGCAAGAGGTTCAAAGGGTTGATATCTTTCAGGAATATGCTTCTGAGTATTCGATTCACTTTGATATGGGATCGAGGGGTGGAGTGTACTATTGTTCATCTTTGGATGGGTTCTACTATGTATCCCATAGGTGGACCTTCTGGGATCCTTGTACTTTAGTTGAGATTATTTGGTTATTGCTTGAGGACAAGCAATTTTCTATGAGGAGGGACTATAATGTCCCCACTTTGGGACATCATCCACGGTGCTGAGATTTATGATGACCAAAGTGACCAGATGGATGTTATAGCGAGTATGGGGGTATTTGAGAGGCATGGTGGGGTCCATATTGCATTGATCATCATATTCCATCATTGTGAGCCATTCCGCACAGAAGTTTGGCTTTGGTTTCGTTGCATTAGGACGATTTATGTATTTTTGGGTTATTATTGAGCATACTCGTTAGTGAATTCACTAAAGAGGCCATTTTGGGCACATTTCTTGGAGGAACCTCTGATTGTAATAGCTCATTGGAATTGGGAGAAGAAACACTATAGGATGGGATGGCTGAAGTGACTTTCTGATGTGAGGGAAGCCACAAGGAGATAAAGGCTTTTAGGAGGTAAAAGGTTAATTAATTAATTAAAGTGATTTAATTAGTGGTAAATATTAATAAAATAGAAGTCACTTTAAAGGGACAAGGTGAGACAAAATTATAAAGGAAAGGCAAAGGGCCTCTTCTCATTATTCATGTATGATCTTATTTTGATTTTTGGCTTCCTGGTGAGTGAGCCCAACATTGGGGGTTTGGGGGTTTGACTTAACAAACCACAGAGATCAGTCCAGGTGGTGAAAGATTCACCTAGCTTGTCCCAAGCTTGGTCTGGGAGATGACACTCCCACACCATTTCTAGTGGGATCTACATGGTCGCGGGAGGGTTCTACGATACAGGCAGAGGGAAGAGGAGGAGGCGCCTGTGGGGTTTCCGACAGAGGCGTACCATCCTTGGAGATAGATTCGATGTAGGAGATTGGGAAGGTCGTTGAGGATTCTATCACTAGGGTTATTATTCTGAGGGCCTTGGACATCATATCTAGTGTTTCACGAGATAGTTTTATGGCTTAGATTATTTCTTGGCTTGAGTGGGATTGAAGAGAAGGAGGGCACTTTTGAGATCCAAATATAGTTCGTTTGGAAGGGTTACACTTCAAATATAACCCTGAAACTTTACCTAGTGAATTGCAGTGTCCCAATATATATTTCTAGAAACTTGAGAGCATTTGGAGCCTCCCTTCAGCGGAGACGAATTATCTAGAACCAGGGCACAGCCAGTGGAAACACCATTAGGTGGGGGATTTCAAATCTACAAAGATTGAGGGATCTTGGAGATTCAGGCACTGGGTTATTCTTACCATCTGCAGGCTTCTCGGTTGGAATATTTCTTAAATTTGACTTGACACTTTGGTAGCAGGAGCGAGTTATTGAGGGTTTCATTATTCTATTGGAGTGTGGCATTCTTCATTTGGAGAGTTTATTCCAGTCTGCTATATTGATCTTCATTTCTTATTCATCCTTTGGAGGCATATTTTGTATTAGCGAGAGACATTTTGTAGCAGCTCATATCTATTGTCTATCTTCTTGGCCATCTATTGAGCATTCCAGTTCGGCATCTTCATTGTAGCGAGGTTTCTCTATTTTATGAATAAAGAATGGAGATGTTTGGCTTGTCTATCTTGTACATATAGTTGAAGTATGTTCCATGGTTATCTCTTTACATTATTTCTTTGTATACACACATATAAACACATCTGAAAAGTAGATCAACAAAGAGTTTGATGAGAAATATCTCACTCAGAAAAAGTTTTTTAAAGACACCAAAACAGTGATGAACATTGCATAATGGGATCATTACATGAAACCCGACAACACTTTATGCAATCATTGCCAACAAGGAAAGCAAACAAAGACCAGGTTCAAAATCAAGGAATATTCAACAACAAAACCAACTTTGGAAATTGTGCATCTTGATCTAGTTGGACCAACTACAACAAAAGGCTTAAAAGGTGAGAGATACTTTATGTTATTAGTTGATGATTATACAAGAATGGCTAGAGTTTGATTTCTCAAGAACAAATGAGAAGATTTTGAAAATTTCCAAGAATCTAGGAAATGGTTGAAAATGAGATGGATTCAGAATCAAATACTTGGAATTGGATAATGGAGGAGAATTCACCTCCGATGAATTTATATGGACTCTTTGCAACAATCATGGAATAAAAGGCAATTCTCAGTCACTAGGACACCTCAACGGAATGGGTTGTTGAAAGAAAGAATAGGGCAGTACAAGAAATGAAACAGAGACAATGATAATGGATTCAAAGTTGGCGGATATTTTTTGGACCTGGTGATTTCCTGAGTTCACATTCAAAAATGAAATTTAGTATAGAAACAACACCGATAAAAATCCATATGAGCTATGGAAGGAGAGAGACCAACAAATGTGAAGCACTTGAGGAGTTTTGGAGCAAATGATACATCAAAGAGAAGATGGCATAATGGGAAAGGTTGACTCTAGGTGTGGACAGAGAAATACTTGTTGGTTACTCAGTACAAGGAAAGCATACAAGTGTTACAATCTAAGATTAAACAAAGTTGTGGGAAAGCATCAACAACAATTGATGAAGCAGGGCATACTAGAATCAAAGAAAGAGAAAACAAATTAATGGAACAACTTTTTGAAGAAGAGATGAAAAGAAGAAGAAGAAGAGGAGAGATGAAGATGAGAGATGAAGATCCATTGGTAAGAAAGTTCAACAAGTATCTCCAAGACACCTAGCAAACAAGTATAAAATAATCATCCTTTAGATCAGTTATTGGGAAACAAGTATGTAGGAGTTGAGACTAGAAAGAAAAATCCAGTTCACCAAAACAAACACACCTGCATCTTATCTACAAGTTAGACAAAGCACATTTTGAAGAAGCCAACAAGGATGAATTTGGAATAAGACCATGGATGAAGAATTTGATCAAATGAGAGAAAAATGACTTACTTGGGAATTGGTTCAGGGACCAAGGAGCCAAAGTCTGATCGGCACAAAATGGGTTTCAGGAATAAATTGAATGAAAGATGAATGAGGTTACAAGGAACAAAGCGCTAGATTGGTATGTAAAGGATATGCCACGAGATTAGGAAGGAATGGAGCTTTGAGAGACATATGCCCAGTTGCGAATGGAAGCAATCCGTTTGCTTTAACATACATGCTCCACAAATGTTAAAGTATATAAGATGGGCATTAAAATCATCTTTTAGAATGGGGAACTTGAAGAAGAAATCTACATTGAACAACGAGAAGGATTTCAGTTTTCAGAGAACACAAACTATGTGTAAAATTAAAGAAGGCCTTGTATGTGAGATTAAAACAAGCTCCCTAGAGCATGGTACTCAGTGGATAAGTATCTGCAGGAGGGAGGGTTCAAAAAAAAAAGTGCATACATCAACCTCTACATCAAGGTAAGTCAAGGTAATATTTTATTAATTAGAAGTTTATGTTGATGATATTATTTTAGTAGTGATGATGGCCGGGTTAAGCCGGTGAAAAAGACATGCGAGTGAATTTGAAATGTCATTACTTGAGAACTATCCCTTCTTTCTAGGACTTTAGATGATCAAGCAACCAAAAGATTTTATTTCTCAAGCTAATTATATGAGAGAAATGCTAAAGGGTTTAGAATGGAAGATTGCAAACCAATTATCACTCCCATAGAAAACCGGTTGCAAGTTGAGCAAAGGTGATAATTCGAAGTCTACAGATTAGAGAAAATACAGGTCAATGATTGACCTATGTGACAACATCGGACCAAATGTAGTGCTGGCGGTTGGATAGGTGGCACGATTTCAAAGAGCACCAAAGGAATCACATGTATTACCAGTAAAGAGGATCTTTAGATATCTCAAAGGAGCAGAAAGTTTGGATTATGGTATCCAAAGGAAAATATCTATCACTTATGGCCTACGGATGCAAATTGGGGTTGTATTGATAACGACAAAGCACCAGTGGAACAACATTTCTATAGGTGAGTGTTTGGTATCATGGCTAAGAAAAGAAACAATAAATCCGGTATCTCTATCTGTTAGAAATGAGATTATATTGCAACAAAAGCATGTTGTACATAGTTTCTTTGGATGAAACAAACTTTGACAAATATACGGTTGAGTATGATGAGCCCATTCCAATATATTGTGATAATACAAAGGCCATCAGTATCTCAAAAACCAGTGATGCACTCCAAGACTAAGCACATTCCAATCAAATTATCACTTTCTGGGAGCAGTTGTAGAAAAGAACATCGAGTTGAGTATGTGGGCACAAGAACAAATTAAGCGGAATATCTTTACAAAACCACTTCCACGGGAATCCTTTGAACTCATCTTTGCCAAACACTTGGAGTTATTTCTACTCCAAAAATGAATGCTTTTGAATGCTTATCACTTATATGTCTTAGATGTACCACGAGGAAGCACCATAAAGGAGGACTGATCGTCAGGCAGAGGCAACCAGGATGGAAAGATACCTTTTCCATTGATGACAAAGGGGAGAGATTTATCGGATGTAGAGGGCAGAGGCATGGTTCGGGGGCATGAGTGATATGATTTCAGGTGTGCATGAAATTAACACCATCAATGCAAGGGGGTGATTAAGGTTGGTTGTCATTGATGTCAACCCTTGAGGAAAGACCCCTTAACACAAAGGTTTTGGGTAATGGGCCCAATAGTGTTTGATGTAAATATGACTCATTATTGTTTCTTCATGGTTGATAAGAAGCAAATATGGATGAACTCAAAGTGGTCCCCACTTATGGTGAAAGCCCTCACGAGAGATGGTTTGTGGAGTAAGAGAGAACCCATGCTTAAGTGTGGAATAATGAGATGAAGGAAAGTGAATTTCTAGGGAAAATATCCTAGATGGATATTTCTTGTCATGTCATTTCCAGTGGTATGTGGAATGTCACATAATTCCCTCCACGGTTAGAGAGTTATGGCCATGAGAAGTTGGAGGCAGGGTTTGGGTATGGACCCAAGTTTGTTTTGATGGGTGCTTGATATGAGTTATGGTACCTTTTAGGATAATACTATTCTATATGGATGGTACATTTCATGCCATTTTTAGTGGTATGTAGAACATCATAACTCCTCAGGTTTGAGATTTATGGCCTTACTGAGTTGGAGGCTATGTCATCTAGAAGCCCCAAGGTCAAAGTAATCAAAAGTGGTTTAGAATTTTAAAAAGGTAAATAATAAAGTGAAGTGATGAGTGTATTATAATTCAAAGTGAATACAAAATAAATTATTTCAATAATAATTTTAATGGAGAATTAGAAGTGGACCCAACCCTAAAATAGGGAAAGTGGGCCAGAGTAGAGATGTTTTAAAGGAAGCTACTTGGAGGTATAAATGGAAACAGCAGCTCTCTCATTTTGAATCACACTTGAGCATATTTAATATCTATAAGTTTCTAAGGTTTAAAAATTATATCTAAGATGAAATTCCGAGGAAAGTGAAAAAAGAGGCGAGAAATGCAAGGAAGGATAAATTCTTTTAATGGTGCTTTCTAAGGTATGTTATTTCAGGTCATCCTCACCATTTCACTATAACTGTTTCTATAGTGATTCAGATCCTAGAAAATTTCTATTCAAGTGAAGAAACATATCCAAGTATCACGTGGTTAAAAATTCATCTTGTGGGTCGTTTAGTTTGGGAGTTACTCTGTGGAAAATAGGGTTTGTGGCAGTCTGAAACTAGTCAAAATCCGGGTGTTTGAGGTAAAAACGTCATAACTTCTTCATAACAGATCCCAATTCAATTGAGACAAAATTTTGTGTTTATGGTACAGTATGTAGTACCCTTTGTAACATTTTCATATCATTGCATCAAGTATTTTTGTGCGGGGGAATGCTCTACAAGATTAAAACTCTCAAAATAAGCCATAATTAAGCAAGGTATGACATTTTGCTATAACTCCTTTTTTGAGAGAGGGTTCCAAGTAGTGCCACTTGGAGGAATTGCATAAAGCACACTAAAGAAAATTATGTATCTGTTTCATAAGCGTTATACATTCACAGGGTTCAAATTTATGATTACTTCAAGTTAGGGTTGTTGACTAATCCAAAACTAGGCATGTGAGACTAAAAGAAAGTTTGATAGAAAATACTAGTCTCTTGTTTTTGAAGTTAAGAGGAAGGTTTGTAGGAATGTGATCACATATACACCGGGTCTATTCACAGGATCTACAAATCATTTTGGATAATGAAATTGATAAGGGCTTTTGGTTGTGGCACATGTTGAGTACATGGTTGGAACAAGTAGTTGATGGTTGACACATACATGAAGTGTATAGTTGATGATGTTAGTAAATATTGATGATTCATATTTATGAGTAGTTGACACATGATTGGAACATACTTGGGTACATGGTTTGGATACTTGGTTTTGATACGAGGGGTGATTCTGAGGTTGGTGCATGGTTGATACACTTGTTTATAGTACGGAGTTGATTATAGGTTGGTGCATGGTTGTTAAATTGTTATAGTACAGGAGTTGATTACAGGTTGGATCATGGTTGATACACTTGTTTATAGTACAGGTTGATTGGAGGTTGTTCTGATAGGTTATTTTTACAGGTTAGGTGCATGGTTGATGAACTTGTTCATGGTACAGGTTTATAGCGGTATATCTCCTTAGTGATAGTGTGATGAGTGGTTCCACATCATTCTACTTCTACTTGAGGGTGGCGGAACCAAGGCAAGGGCAATTGGTTGTAGCCACCTTCCGGTTAGCAACCAGAGAGAACATTAGAGGGGTTGTAGCCTCCCCTTACAGTTTGTAGCTAGAGATTTGAGGGAGTTGGAGCTTCCCTCGGTTGCTTGAGAAACTAGAGGAGGTTAGACCTCCTTCTAGTTGAATTTGGAAAACAAAGGAACCTCCTTCCAGTTGCAGCTGGAAAACAAAGGAAGTTGGTGCTTCCAATGAATGTAATTCTTCAAGACATATAAGAAAAAGCATTCAATGGTTTTCTCCCGATTTGGGTTTCCACATAAAACACTGGTGTACTATGCATGTGTGTGATTGTTTATTTATTACTACTCATTATTGGATAATAATTCTACATTGATATAACATTTGAAGAAAAAGGATTATAATTAGGTTATTACTGATTCACCCCCCCTCTCAGTAATCCAACAAGCTTTTGCCTAAATGGTTTGAACCTAGGCTTTAGAGGTATTTTGTGATCAATTACGGAAGTGTCATACGTCCTTAACTCATCATAAGACCAGGAAAAAACATCCTTATACTATCTGAGTAGGTCTTTATATTTACTTTTTATTTCAGGAGGGAGGAACTTGGATATTTTTACCATCCTGGATTCTTCTTTGGTTCCTATATCACTATCCTCCACTTCTTCTGGTTGGGGTTTTAAGGCGGATTTTACAGGTATGTCGTTTTGATCAAAAAAAAATTCTAAAGAAATCAATCCTTTCAGAATTTGGTTTTTTTTTAGGACCAGCATGCGATGATCTGCAATTTTGTCTCATAAAGCTTTAGGATCCTCCTCTTCTTGCATGATCCACATATTGTCATTCTGGTTTTCTTGATCTGCGTGGGTTTCGGAAAACTCACCTATTGCTTCAAGAAATTTCTTAATTTTCTCATCATCCTCAAAAACCTGCTAGTGTTGGATATTGTCCGGTACAGATGGTCTGTGTCTGATGTCTATGTGATACTTCAATTTGAAAGTCATGGGGGGAGAGAAGGTTGAAGCTTCTTTAGCTAATGCATCAGCATGTAAGTTCTCCGTGCGTGGGATGAAATGGACATTTACGGACGAGAAATTTTTTTCCATCAGATCCCAGGCACAATTCCTGTATGATCTTAATCTCGGATGCTTGGCTTGGTACTGTTGATTTATTTGTTTGACTATTAACTCTGCATCTTCGTATACCTCTAAGTTATTTATTTTAAGCATCCTACCAGCCTCTAATCCTAAGACCAACGCTTCATATTCAAATACGCTTTTAGTATAATCTATATCCCATTGTAGTCTGTAGGAAAAAGGAACAACGAACTTTCCTTCAGGAGCCACTAAAAGCACTCCTACACCAGCCCCTTCACAAGATGAGGCACCATCAAAAAACATTTTCCAGACACTGGTGCTACACAGATCTTCTGTCATGTAACCTGACTCGTCCTGCTCTATATTTTTTTCTTCTGAACAACCATCTAAACCATCATCAAAGGATAAGATACAATTTCCTAAATCTTGATCCACAATGTAAATAGGGAAATTTTTCAGGTTTTGAGGGTCGCTTACTATATATGATAACCTCGTTTCTCTGTACAACCGAGTAAATTGCCCACCAAACACAGAAATTGTGTCGAACGTCATATCCAATTGAAGAGAACCCCCCAGCTTAGCTCCCCAAGACCTAGACAACGGTAAGCCATACTTAGGGGGAATATCAGCAATAACCACATCCATCAAGATACTCTTAACTGAGACTTGTGCCAGGGTAACTACTAAATATTTTATCATTCCCATACACTTAACCCTTCTTGAGTCAAAATAGTAAAGATATCCGTAAGGTCTAGTGATCTGGAGACCCAACTTGTCCATAATAATCTTAGGCATAATGTTATGGGAGGCTCCAGAGTCTAACATGCAATTATGTAGCAATTGATCATATACATTTAAAGTGATATAAAAGGGAGCAATAGTATCTTTGACCCCTTCAAAATGTGGACCAAAAGTGATGTTAGGTTTGTCATCTTCCATGTTTAACACGTCAGACTGGCTTTCTAGCTCTGAGACACCCATCACTTTGGTAATCTGCTTCCGATAAACGTGGTTTTTTGCTAATTCTACCAGAGGGATTGGTATCTTAATTTTATTTATCTTGTTTTCAAAACTGAAAGCTCCGCTCACCTTGTATGTTTCTTTGGTTGAGACTTTCGAATCCTTCCTTTCCGACTTATTCATCTGGACCGCTTTATTACTCATGGTCTTGGTTGAAGGCATAATTTTATTTACTGTTTCGGTTCCTTGTGCCTGGGTTTCAACTTTTTCCACTTCGGACTCTTGTGCGCTTACTACTTTCGTTTTGTTGTTAAGTAATAGGGTCTCTTCCGAAGTAGGCTCATAAGTTTGACCTCTTTGGAGGATTTTCTTAGGTTGAGTAGTTGAGATGGGCTTACTCTTAGATCTCAAGTTGTACTTAGGTTGGATCTCGGCCATTATCATTTTGGTTTCTTGTTGAGAGCTACAAAGGCCAGTATGATCACTTTCTTCGTCCTTAACCGACGGTTGTTGAGCATTTAGAGATTTCTCATAATCCTCTCTAGTCAGATATGGTTGTGTGCAGTCATCACTGAAGTTCGTGACATCATTATCCGAATCTTTGAAATCTTGGAGATCGTTCGCTCCTATAAAATTTTCGCTCTTTAGGGGATCTTGTATTTTTTTATCTTCATTTTTTATCTGTCTTTTCTGGTTCGAGGGGTTAGGGTTCCTCTTGAAATCCTTTTTGGGGAAAGAATCATCTTTGGCTTGTTCTAGCTCCATTCTGGATATTTTATTAGACAGTTCTTTGATTATCCTAGCCATATCGTCTACCCTGTCATCTATGGACCTATTAGATCCTGACAGACCTGCTTGTTCTCTAAAGCATTTAGTTTCCCAATTTCCCATTTCTACTTTAGCTTTAAGCTTACCAGAAGCCATCATATTCGACTCAATTTCTACAGCGTCATCCTGCATTCGGTTTAGGGTGGCTCCCCTTCTTTCTCGCAAAAGGAGTGCAAAATCCGGTTCGAAATCCCCTACGAAAGTTACTTTGGCCGCGGGTTGGGACGGTTTAACCTCAGCTAGGATTTTGTTATACAATTTGTTGAATCTTTGAATAAATTCCATGACTGTTTCTGAATTCTTTTTTCTTAAAGACCCAAATTCGGTTAAATAATATAAGTGGTCTTTTCTTTCGCCTCACTGTCTGAGGAAATCATATTCTAAGGCGTCATAAGACAAGATAAATGTTGCAGGTAGACTCCAAAACCAAGTTCAGACCTGACCTTTGAAGGTTTGGACAAGAAGCCCGAATATACGTCCTCATGGTCAATACCTAGGATGTTTGCGAATTGATCAAAGAAATTAATGTGTTCTGCTACGGTCAGATCTCCTTCCCCAATAAATTTTGGAAATTTTTTTATGTAATTTTCGGGAAGGTCATGTAGAGGAACTGGCAATACCAAGGGAGCATATCTAGCTACAACTTTCAAAAACACTCTGGGAGGGGGGGGCAGCCCTTGGCCTCCAGCTCCTCCTACAGGAGCTCCTCCCCCTCCTCCTCCGATAACCCCTCCACCTCCTCCTCCGGCGGCTGCCATCGTTATTAGTGGAAATTTGTAAAGGGGGTTTCGAAAAATTAAAAGTGAATCTTTATTTTCTTCGTGAAGAGGAAATTCGGATGATGAATGATAAGGAACGCGAGGACATGGTTCTTCAGATTTGCAAGAGACGAAATCAGGAGAGCCGACGGGTGTGGAAACTGAACGTGTAACACACTCTTCAGAATTAGGTGATGTTGGGAAATTTAACTGAAGAAAAGATGGTATGTCAACTGCCGATGAACTTTCAAAAGGGCCCTTTCCTTTGTGTACTAAGGGGGTTGTCAGATGAATCTCACTCCTAACTTCGGAGCATTTTGACTTTAGGTCTTTAGTATCAAAGAGAGAACTGCGTGAAGTTGAAGGTTCTGAAGAACTCTTAGTCTTTAGTTGTGGGTGTCTATGATTATAGACTGCAACAGTTGGCTTAAGAGAGCCTCTCGCCTTTAGAATCTTCTCGGGATCGTTAACAGGTCTAATTTTCTTAGCATCCAGGTTTTGTCTGGTATTCCTTTGACCAGATGCCAATTTATTATTTGTGGATTCGCCAAGTGAAAGATTGGAAAGAATTAAAAAAGGTGTACACTCTTTGTTCACTATCAAAGGGTAACACTTTCAATGAAAAGAAAAATGTTGTTTTCCCAGGGAAAAAGATTTTGTAACTTCGGTCCCCAGCAACGGCGCCAAAAAGATGTTGTTCCAGAGTCTGTACTTAAGGCTCAAAAGTACAGTGTCTAGGCATCCAAAAGTGGGTAAAGAGTAGAGAAGAGAGAAACGTCAACCTTCGGCAAAGGAAACTAGGGAAGATTTATGCGTTGGCGTTGTCTAGCTTCCAACTGTTCCTGGATGTTTATATCCTATTCAATTGCTTCCCATGAACATTCAAGTTCAACCCAGGTAGTGGCTGTTTTAAGAATAGTACTGAAAAGGCTTAAGGCAATGTGTGTTTGATTTGATAATCCGGGTTCGATATTGGGTTGTGTTGGTATAGGGACAGTCATGGAGGAATAGTAAAAATAGGAAAACTCAGGGGAAGTTTGAGTTCTATCTCAATTCGGTCGTATGAAAGAGAGTTTACGGTTTCAGGAATAAAAGGAATGAAAATCAAAGGCTCTTTCCCATAACTGGGCTATATTTTAATAAAATGTATGAAGTGGGAGAAAAACATTTAGTTGTCTATCGAGTAAGGCTCCTATCAAGGGAGAATCTCACGTATAAACAGAAGAAGAAAAATGTAAAGAAGTGACCCGATGAAGCATAAAATATATATAGAATTCTGAAAGTGTTGACTGGTCTTATACCTGCTGAGAGCTGGTACAGAGGAAAAACAGTAAACAATATAGAAAACCAAAATTCATTCACTATAGTAGAGGTTGCACTAAATTATAGCGAAGCATTCATCAGTTATGAATATGAAATGAAACGAAATATGAGATACAAGAAAACAAACTCATAACACAGTCGTGACGGAATTGAGAATCTTCAGATTTGCTTTATATTAACTCTCAAAATGTAAAACCTCTGTTACAATCGACACAAAAAGGTCCAGCCCTTTTTTCTTTCTTTCTGTGGTATATTTATACAGTTTTACAATAACATGGAATCTCAATTGTTGCAAAATTTTCAGTTATGATAGGGAGGAGAGCAATCACTCCATTTCTTCTTCTCTATCTTTACTTGGTGCCAAAAGCTTTCCCTCGTACGTGCTCGGTACAGGTGACACATCTTTCAACCAGCCAAGATATCAGCCTTGACGGTTCTGCTTGACAATTGGCTTCAAAAGAGTAACAATCTCAGGCTAATTGTGGCAACCTGTCCTCCATCTGTCTGTCTATGATGTCGATAGTGCATAATTGCGCACTTGGTTTAATCATACATTTGTCTATTTAGACTATGTTCGCCATAGTCACTTGGGAGATCTCAGCTGAGTCTCTTTCCTCTTTTTCATTTAAATCAAGTGATATTTTCCCCATATTCATCTGAATCAATCCCTCGGCATTAACTCCGCTATCAATGCCTAGCAGATTACCATCTATAGAGCTAAAAGCCTCTTTTAAGGATTTCGTTACTCTCTTGGCTTGCAGCTTGCCTTCCGAGATGCTGTGCTCCCATTCTTTCAATAGAATGTTTCCTCTGGTCTGCTTCGAAATGGTGAACCTGGGAGTACTTCCTGAATCCTTGTTGTTTGTGGCTATCAAGGCCTCTTGGAATGCAACCCATGCTGCTCCAGCCTCCCTTTCTCTAGCAGATAAATTCTCCAAAACTTGATTAACCAGCAAACAGTTGTCCCCAATCACCTCTACCTTGGTGAGTAAATTTTGTTGGGCCGCAGAGACTCTGCTCCTAATCTCCATCGCCTGGGACTCGAACATCTCGATATTTATCACTTTACTTTCGACGATTTCCCCTCTAGCCTGTAGCTATTCGATCAAATATTTTTGTTGGCTTGCTTGCATATGACCATCCCGAACCACCAGCTGTGCTTGTTCGAGCTTAGTCTTGAGCATCTCTATCTCATTTTTATTAGCCAACCTAGCTTGCTCTATTCCTACACTTGCCTTGTCTTTGGCAGCCTCTGCTACTGTGGATAATCTGGCTTCTAGGGTTTTGATGAGGCAATTTTTTCGTTTCAGCTGGTTTTTCAAAATCCTGACTGAAAATTGGTTCATTGTGGCATATGCCCCTAACATCCCATCTATTTCCATGGTGAACTGTTCATTCCTCTTTTCCTTCCCATCAGTCATAACTTTGTATTTCTTGACTGTCGACTCCTGTTCTTGATAGAATTCTCTCTTTACCACTGCCTTTCTCTTCTTATAGAAGAAGAACTCATTTGGAGGGAGCTCTTCCACCCTTATAGGCCTCAACTCTTCATTGAAGATCCACCCTGCATCAATATTTCCCTGAGTTGACTGCAAGGGAGTAACCGATGTGATAGGTTCTCCGATTTGCTTCGCTGCTTGTCCCAGAGTAGTAACCGGACTTTGCTTCTTCGGTGGGTCAGGAGTCTTTATCTCTGCTTTCAGACTCTTAGTTTTCTCTCCCTCGTCCTGGTGTTTTTCTTGACCGGGAGTCGCATCCTTGGAGCCTTCGACATCTTTTTGTTTCACCTCCGTTGTACTCGGATTCTCACCCCATAATACTGCGGGAAGACAACTGCGTCGATGTTCTTGGAATTTCAGAACATCGGCCCTCTCTTCAGGTTCCAAGGTTTGTATCCGAGGTAAAATCTTAACATAAGATCTTGCGCCTCGGAAAATGTCATCTGAGGGCGAATTTTCATGTTCAAATCTCTTGAGTCCTCAACTGGCCAAATGATTACTCATGACCCTTTGTGGATCGTGTTTCTTGTATTCAATAAGGACCAACTTTAGGTATTCTAGGGTTGCTACCTCAACTTTAGTATGCCCGAAATCTAATAAAGAATATGAATTTAAATGAACAGGAAAAGGCAGTCATACCTTTTTCAAGTATCCCTTAAGCTCCTTGCTTATGCCGTTGATTATTGTTTGTCTAGCAACCTCACAACAAGCCAGCTTGTCGGGAATGAATAATGGCAATGCATGTGGGGGAACAGAAGCCCCGAAAACTCTGAGATATGAGAATCCAGCTTCTACATACCAGTATGCTATGCTACTCAAATTCGTCACTATATTGTCTGAGATCCTGGGTGGTGGGTGGCCAAAAATAGTGACATGCAGCGGTACCATCATCCAGTTGAAGATTTCATATACAAAATCTGCCACTTTGTTTTCCCATAATTTCGAATGATAGACATGGATGGGCTCGGCCTCTGCTGGAGTCCAAATCCAACTCATTAAGGGAAATGGTGTTATAAAGCACACGGCGTCCATAATGTATGCAGACATAAAAAATGAAGAAATCTTTCCGCTCTCTTTCTGCACCTGATACTCTATTATCTGACTGGTCAAGCTATCATACAAAATTTTTTCCCAATCGAAGGAACAGCCTTCGGCGACTCAAAATATTAGAGGCACCCATTGAAGAAAGAAATGTGAGTTGTCTTCTCTCCCGTATAATCTACATGTCATCATAGCTACATACTTGAACTGTGGCTCCAATGAAGCTATTGAATATATACCATGACTGTCTGTCGTGAACTTCACAGGGTGCAAAACCCAATCTCTTATTAAGCTAGACATGGTCTTGTCATACTGCACACATTCCTTCTGTTTGAACTCTTCTAAGAATTCAGCACCATATGTAAGGTCGAAAGATGTGGGCAACTTGTACATAGCTTGCAGATGTTCAAGTCTGAAAGTCCCGATGGTGACCTTCTGCTCATTCATGATGGTTCTGGTTGGTATGTCCACATGGTCTAATGCCCATAGGACCATATCATAGTAGGGGAGCAGTCTTGGCATGGCTGCTACTTTATGCATTCCCAATTGAATGACGATCTTATATTTAGTGGTTATGTGATCTTTTTCATTGTCGCTGGAATCATCAGAATAATCCACTAATTCGGCCTGCAGAACATCAGAAATGAATGACCAATTCGGGACAAATTCAACACTTCGAGGTGAAGTATCAGTGACGTTGTCCGAACCTTGTCTCAGAACCTCAGCGCTAGCTTTGGATGCTTTTCGTGGGGCCATGACGGGAGATCCTGCTTTGGCTCTTTTGCGATAAAAATACGTATACATACAGAGGTTAGCTCACTGAGAAAGTGTGCTCTGTGTAATATAGAAATGAATTTGTTACAACGAATAACAACTCTCTCTCTATATATATATATATTCAAAAACTCAGTACTTTTTAGAACAGATCTGTCAAATCCTATTTAAAAATGAATTTAGCAATAAAAATCCAATCTTTATATGTCAATTCGCCTTATTTCCAATTAATGCCATAAATTTTGGTGGTTTGAAATGTCAGTTGGCTTAAGGAAGAATTTATACTACTTCGTAAACTGTGCAAGAATCAAAATACAAAAGACATTGATTTGCCTTAATTAATCTGGTTTTACTGAAGTTAATTAATCTTTCGGTACTTGTTGTATCGAGAATTTTTGCTTTAACCCTTTGAACCTCTAACACTCGAGATTGCAATGCTTGATTTTGGTTAATAAAAACACAATTGTGACTAGGCACTTAATTAATTATGTAATTATTTATATTCACCATATCACGACTCGGAGTTTCGAAGGTAAGTTTTCGGGAATCTTGCATGTCGAGCTGCGAAATCGTGAGATCGCGATAATACGTTTTAAATAAAAGGGAATATAAACTCGGATTAAGTGTTTAATTAATTATGTTCGTATCTTTATTGTGACTTCATGACTTAAGCTTAGATAGTATAGTTTTTTAAAAGAAAACACGCCAAGTGGTGAATTGCCTACAGAACTTAACCATGGCTTAGTTTTTTCCTTTAACTTTGACACGGGTTACTAACACAGACCTCGTAGTTTTGGCTATCTGGGATACGATAATGAGAGTTTTGGATTTAGTGAACGCCAAGGAACGAAAAGATGATGATGTTTAATTGTGATTTAGGAAAACTTTACTCCCGTTACTGACCTAGGGTAAAATTTTAAAGTGATTTCATTGTTTTGTTGCTTGGGACTTGTGAACTACGTGACCTATAGCATCCAACATGCAAAATCCCGAGGTAGAACAAAGGGGAGAGAATTTTTTGCCGAAAAGTAGAACTCACCTCGAAAGTACAAAAATCATCGCTGTTGCGTGATAAGACTTCAGAGATTTTGAAACCACAAGCGGAAAATATGAAAACCATCTTTCGATTTCGAGCATTAAGACATGAATTTCGAGATGGGCTAGAAAAACAAAGGCGGCTCCAACAGGTACGACTCTTCTGGCGTCTTGCAAACATTGTAATGTGCTATCATGATATGCATTCGGTGCCACATGCATAGATGCCATGGTCATATATATACCGTCCATATATGTATTTTGAGGGTGTGAGCCCCATTATGTACTATGACACCATATTTTTTGAAAATATGAAATATAAAAATTTGATCCTCAGCTTTACTTATATATGTTACAATGTGTACATGCATGGATGTGTTTTCTTTACTTTAGTTATGTGACAAATGCCAATCTAAAACATAATTATCATATGCATCAGATACATAATTATAACATCTAGGTATGTTATTATAAGTAAGAAAATCAAAGTATCATTCCAAAAGTCGTACCCGTAGGAATCGTCGGAGTAGAGTAGGGTCTCGCACATGGTAACTTCCATTTAACTGACATATGACTAACAAGGAGTCCATTTGAAGCTCTAAAGACCGAACACCATGTGAAATGGTGTCACGTAATAGTTATATAATGGCGCTATACTTAGCCACATTATTCATTGATGTCTCTAGACGAATGCCACCTGAAGACACTAGTTGACCCTCAGGTGAGTAAATGACCCAAGTGGTGGAATCCATGTTCCGTGTATGATGAGTGGCACCATCTGTGAATCCTAAGTATACTAAAGACTCCATTGACATCTTCCAACCAAGGGAAAACTTGATAAGCAAGCCGATGACACAAAGGAAAAGATGTATATACACTAAGATACATTAGTATACAAAGATTCATGCCCAATATTGGGGGCTCAAGAGTAATATATTTTAAGGTAGAGCCCATTTATGGGCTCATCCAACATATTCCCTTCATAATCCTCCAACTCATAGGATCCTTTATCTAAAACACATTGCATGATATAAGGATCGTGCCACATGGAGTTGAAGTTTCATGCCCCCAATGGTTCTTTGGCTTGGTCATACATGAGAACCAAGTCACCCTTAGTGTACTGCCAAGTACAGGCATACCTATCATACTAAACCTTAACATGTCATTTATTCACTTCAATAATAGTAGAGGCATCTTGACACTGCTCATCTAGATGCTCTAGGTGCACAAGGAATTCTTCAAGATCGAATGTGTCAGGTAGGAGCTCGATTTCTAGTTTAAGGGAAGGGATTTTGCATTCAATCGGAAGAATCGACTTTGCACCATGTACTAACTGAAAAAGGATAAAAATCAGTGGAAGTCTTTACCGAGGTTTGATATGCCCAAAGCACAGGGTAAAGCATTAGATGCCAATCAGATTTACTATGGCTAACAGTTTTTTGCAAGATGGTCTTGAGATATTTATTCACCGCCTCTACTTTTCCATTTTCCTGGGGATAATAAGGGGAAGAATGACTGTGCTTAAACTCAATTTTTGATGCTAAATCCTTCATCATTTCATTCTAAAAGTGACTGCGTATTTGAGGGGTGTGAAGGAAACCATGTATTTGTATGTGCAATAAAATCAATAGTTGTAGGGGAAGAGTTATTGATTGATTACAATTTGAATCTAATAGATACAGATGTTTCTATTATGGGGGCAGTACGTATACTATTTTACCCAACCTGTAAGCAATGACTCTTATATTTTAATATTTTCATTATGTTCGTTAGTCACTCTTTACTTTTATGTTTTTAGCATGCCATGTTTTTGTCCCATGTGTATTCATGAACCAACTTTATTTATCATACATTTGAATTTATTTCTCATGATCATGATCATGGTTCTCATTTTACTGTAATGTGGTAGGCTAATCATGATAAATCAATAGCCTCAAAACAGGTAAACGAACAACAATTTTTGAATTGCATTTAGTGTGCATTTTATTTATGTGGCGATCAATTATTTTATTTGTTTACATAACTAAAATAACATTTATTTTGTTGAAATATGTAGTCGGCAAGCCATGATGATGATGATGATTCACTCGGTGAAAGGTATTTGTATGCATCCCCCGACCCTATGGTATTAATAAAAAAAAAGATCAATAAAGTGAACAGGGAACTATCTCACTTGTTAGACATTCTAGATCAAACTCTTGAAGTCGAAGAAAGGATCAAAGAAGTTATGACAAGGCTTAACACATATAAGGTAATAACCATAATTTCAAGTGGTTTTATTTTTATGTCATAAGATCAATTATGAAAGATTAATTTTTAACTTTTACATTATCTATACGAAAAAAGGTTTTCTTTCTTATATAGATATTTTTGGATCCTGTTAACCTTGACATGCATGGTATCGGTAGTAGTGGCATTGCACAAACACCAAAGGGCACCGACATAGGACCTTGTATACCTACCAGGGCACAACTATTCAGATCTCCACCTTCCACACCATTAAGTGGGAGCCATGACACACACCCCAAGGAAGCCACACAATTAGGCTTTAGAGGTGGTGATGACAGAGATGAGGCTGATAATTTGGCCAACTATATGGTTATTTTTTCTAAAGAAATATGTTTGACTAGCATGAGGACCCTTGAGGGCACATTTATTGTAGAAATTTCGATACACTTAATGTATTCCTGTGATTCCCCTGATCTAACAATTTCCGCTACTTGTTAAATATAGAATCGCTTCTACTATTATTCTTGCGGAAGCAATTAAACCACGATCACAACCACAATGCACAAAGTGAAATATCAATAACACACAACACAGAAGTTTTACCGGGAAAGCGTAAAGCTAAAAACCCCAACTATCATATATTATGTATATCATGAATCATGAAACAATCTCATACAAAACTCTAATCCAAGAGCTCTCAATACAATAAAATCATCTCACACTGTCATACACAAATCAGCAAATACATGTGCCAATTCCTGTGTCCATATAGCCTGCCTCCTCTGCACAAACTCTGCAATCTGAATTCTCACAATAAATCGAATGAAATTTGCACATTCTCATAAGCATATCCACTGCATGTGTGAACAAATCACAACTGATAGAAAACTGTCCCTTTCACCTGTTATCTCAACTGGTGTCCATTGGAATGACATGCATGTAGTTAACCATGGCAAGTCTTTAGTTGCATGCAAGTTCACTGATTAACTAAACTCTCACTAGTGCATGTTTAGTTACAACTAGTACAACTGATATTAACTCACTTAACTACACTTATAATTCTGTTACAATTCC